>JABJVR010043491.1:17544-30942 GCA_025773905.1 Chitala chitala
TTAAACTTTTCCTCTGGGTGAACACATCAAAATCACCCACTTTCTTTTTTTAACTAAATTTATTTGTTTTTTTTTGATTCTTGTCCGGCCCCCCCCCCCCCCCTTCAGAGTATTCCTACTGAAGACTGGGAGTTTTAATAGACTGATGAAACAGAATACAGGTATTCTCCTTTATGTTTAGGTAAACATTTAGACAACATTCAATGGCCTTACCTGCAGTGTAAAACAGAGCCTGCTTCCTCCGGTTGTTTTTTAACCTTTACACATCCTTTCCAATTAACTCTGCCGGTTTAATATCCCTAATTTTTCTGGCCTGCGCGATGATCTCTGAGATTTTCCTTCATCTTTGCACGAATGCATTTGCATTTTAAAATTTACCTTCCTTCATTCAACATGCAGGGTTTAATTTGATTAGATAGGAAGACTCATTCAGGCTCCTGAGTTTTGAGCGGCCTCCCTTTGTGTTACAGGTCTGTAACTGACAGAGCGCCTGCTGCTCTACTGAGAGGTGCAGAACGTGTTTCCTGTCGATTCTGCGTATTGCTTAATCAGAAAAGCGTGCTGTTTTTCAAAGATCAGATTTCCTCTTACACAACTTTCTTCTGTGTCCAGTTAAACGCAAACTTTGATAAGAAGACACCAAACAATGATTAGAAAAATTTTCTCATACAACATTTGCTTTCAGAAGGACAGTTATCACTGTAATGGAATATATTTTTTGGTATCAATATTTGTTTTAGTATAATTTTAGAATATGCTTTGTACTTTGTTATCCGGTTTTTTCATGAAGAAATATACAGTAATTTCTAAATGTAGCATGTTTACTTACTTATCTGTGTGTGTAAACCTGTGAAAGGCCATATTCGGGTCATGATGGATGACATGACTGTGAAATCAGCAGTCCTCAGGCAGTTTGTCACTGGCTGGTGTGTTGTTTTACAAATGTGGATTTTGAAGCCTTTTTGTGGTGTTTGGCCAAAATCAGGATGTGATTAATATCTGTCGGCAAGTGGGCCAAAATAAGGATGAAGAAGGTGATTAGTATCTGTGCACATGGGCCAAAATTAGGTTGAAGAATGTGATTAGTATGTGTGTGAACGTGGACCAAAATCAGCCTGAAGAAGGTGATTAGTGTCTGTGTGAACATGGGCCAAAATCACAATGAAGAATGTGATTAGTATGTGTGTGCACACGGGCCGATTCTCAGCCTTGCATGACTGACGTTTGTGGTCTCACAAACAGGGATGTCTCCCTGCTGGTTGGTCTGTCTGCGGTTCTGACGGGGCTGCTGACACTGGAAGACGGGCCGGGCCCTTTGGTGCTGTTGCCGCTGCTTGTCGTCCTGGGAGTCGTGGTGCTGCTGCGCGGGCGCCTCCTGTGGCAGAAGGGGCGGCTGCAACGGATCATGTGGGCCCACCGGGCACAGCTGGAACAGTTGGCACTCAACAGCAGGGCACTGACCAGCCTGGCGCGCAAGTCTTTGCGTCTCATGCAGGAGACGGAGGTCATCTCGCGTGGGTTCACGCTGTAAGTATCCTCTGCTGCCTGTTCCTTGCTTGTTTCTGTCATACCCTCCCTGTACCTACCTGTCTGTACCACCACATGTGCCCTGTACCTGCTACGCCAGCCCACCTCTGCAGGGCTACATGTGCCCTGTACCTGCTACGCCAGCCCACCTCTGCAGGGCTACATGTGCCCTGTACCTGCTACGCCAGCCCACCTCTGCAGGGCTATATGTGCCCTGTACCTGCTATGCCAGCCCATCTCTGCAGGGCTACATGTACCCTGTACCTGCTATGCCAGCCCACCTCTGCAGGGCTACATGTGCCCTGTACCTGCTACACCAGCCCACCTCTTGTCCGCTGCCCTGCTTTGTTTATTCAGCACACATTGTGTATAAACTCCATACATCCTGTCCATCGCATGCTATATGAGCAGGTTGACATCCCATAAACAGACTTGGCTCTTACCGTATGAGCCTCAAGACTGCATGACGACATGGAAGGTATGGCAGAAGCTTTAAGATAGGGAAGGGGGGTGTAACTGTTCAGGCTGAGTTTTGTTCAACAAGTAGGTGGGGTCTCATTACTTGGTGGGTGGGCTGTGTGTCATGGGACGGCAGATTGTGAATCAAAAGTGGATGGAGTCTGGATAAATCAGCGAGGTTTCGGGGGATGGTCATCAGGAGGCGGAGCTTAGGCAAAAACTAGGGTAGGTCTAGTGGAACAGAGGGTGCAGTTCAACAAACACAGACGCCAGGGTTTGGGTCCGTGTGGGGGTGGGGCATTTCCCAGCCTTCAATGCTCTGGCCAAAACTGCTCGCCCTTGGTCGTGGTCGCTCCTGCAGCTCTGATGAGGTCCTGTGATGAACATCACAGCCTAGTTTCTCTCACGATTCTCACAGTCACGTGGTGGACACTGCTGTGGTTACCAGTGAAGCTGTAGGAAACCCGAGACAGACAGGCTGCAACGTGCTGCTAGTTACCTTTCGACTGTGGGAAGCTCAGACTGGGCCGGCAGGATTACTGTGCATGTCATGTATGTTATATTATACATTCATCTGGGGAGAATTTAATGCAGTAAAAGTTGTGAGATGGAAGTCTAAATAAAGTGTGGAACAATCTCCTCAATCCGTGTCCCCTCCTGTTTACACTGCGCAGACCTTCTGTCCTTCCCGCCGCCTGATATCGAGTCCTTTTCCTTCCACCTTTGATATCACATCCTGTGTACCCTCAAACTGCTGTGTTTATGTTCAGGCAGATGGCCATGACAGTTGTCTCTGTGTGTCTGAGGGGCAGCTGCAGGAAGTTGAAATGCTTAGGGGAGCGTGTATTTGTGTGTATGTATTTATGATGACAAGGTTACCACGGGAGTGTCGTACTGTGTCTCGCGTGTTCGTTAGCTGTCTGTGTGTTGCCAGTTGTTTGTGTGCATAGTTTTCTGCCTGCCGTTGAAGCGTCAGTGTATAGTATAGTGTGTGTCTGCCATTCTGTTTAGTGCATCGTACGTGCAGTGTAACCACTGTGTTGATATGTGCAATGCACCATGTCGTACCACACACACCCTGTGTTGTGCGTGTGCGTGCGCGTGTCACCGCTGAGCAACTACGGGACGTCTGCACAGTCTGTATCACATTTCACTTTTCCAAGTTTGCTCGACAGGGTCAGTGCGGCCTGTCCCTTTAACAAAGCGGGGCAGTCCCGCGGCCAGCAGCTAATGGGCCTGAGGAAGGCCTCCTACAAGGCCCTGCGCTCAGCCTTCCGTGCAGCTCGCCTGGCCACCTGCCACATGCTCAAGTCATATCCTTTTTTCAGTCCTATCCCACCCCCCCTCTCAAGACCCTGTCTATCCTCCTGCTCCACTGGGCGGCATGGCAACCAAGGCAGGAAACCAGGTCGACGCAGCTGGAACAGAACCCAGAGACCAGGTCTTGGAAAGAACTGCTCTTCACTTCCTAGGCTTGCACATCTTTTTCTCCTCACACACACACAAACACACACACCTGTGCAGCTCAAGCATCTGTCCTTATTAACATGTCCCTTAAAACATATACATACAGATATTGTATACAGTGTGTGCTGTCAGGTCTCTCTCTTTCTGTGTGCACTATTAGATGCTGTCTTCTCATAAACTCTCCACACACACACACACACACACACACACCCCCACCCCCCCCCCAACTATCGAACATGTTGAGCTCCTGAAATCCGTTTGCCATCTGGCAATTTATGGTACTTGGCACATTTGGATGAAACCAAAAGCAAAGCTGTTAGTTTGCCCCATGCGGAACAGCCTCTGGCTGTTGAGTAAAGGCTCATGGCTCAGTGAAACCTTGCCTTAACGCTGCTTGTTACCTACCCCTTGAACTTGGAGATTGACAACGTGACTAACTATGTGTCCACGGTGCCACTGAAGGAGCTGGGCTTGGGCCTGGGGGTGGAGCCTCTGACTGACGACCATGCGCAGGAGCTGACTGATGACTACAGCTTACCAGCGCTCAAGGTAAACGCCTGTGATCTCTGACCTTGTATGTGCCCTCCCTCCCTCGGCTGCCTGCACGCCTCTCGCACACCTCACTGCTGCAGTTCTGCCGAAGCCTCATGGCATACAGACTAGCTGCGCTTTCGTCCACTTTGTTCTTCATCTTCCAGACGTTTGGTCCCTCTCTCCTCTGCGCTGCTGCTGGAACCAGTCCCATTTCTTCACAGTCCATTTCCTTCTGTGCATCCATTTTATTATTTAATTGTTTTTCGCTTTGTTATCCATGCACACACACACACACACACACTCGTCTCAGCAGTGCTGTCCTATAAGAGGTGTTGTTTGGACGTTGTGACAGGTGGAGAATAGAGTGCTGTTGTGGTTTTGGTAAAATGCTCCCTCCCTATCTGACTGCTATATCCACAAGTGTGGTTCTCTTTGGTGTCTGCTCACAGCTGTGGTGTTGACGGTCTTTTTTTTGCAGCGCCTCACTTAATGTCCGCTCTCATCCTTTTCCGTGGAAACCGTTTCCGTGATAACATGTTTGCGCTGTTTCTTCTTGCAACTTGGCGTCCCTTGTCCTTTTCTGCCATGGGGTTGGATGTGGCTTGTTAATTTTGGCTTGGTTTTCGGGCCCTTTGAGGCGGTCTTGCGTTTACAGTATGAAGTCTGGCTCAAACAGGGACACAATACTACGTCGGGCTGCGTGTGCACTTATGTGGCAGGAGGCCTGCCAGGTCATGTGACTGCCACTGCTCTTCCCTTAATCAGTCATTGGGGTTTGGCGGGTCACTGACACTGAGATTGTCAGAACAGCTACAGCTCAGGCTTTGAGATAAAATCAGGGTATGTTAAATATTTGGGGTCAGCGTTCGGTCATCTAGACAGTTCTGTGCTCAAGGTAACATACAAGTTTCACGTCTCTTTATGTTTGCATTGATTGTACCTCTGCGCTTGCTGTCCATACAGGTGCTCTTCCAGCTGTGGGTCTGTCAGAGCTCAGAGTTTTTCCGCCGTCTGGCCCTTTTGCTGTCGCCCAATCGGGAGGAACGCCGAGAGGGCGTTGAAAGAGATCTGCGAGGCAGGCCAACAGGCACGCGGCTCACATACCGAACAGTCTCTGAGGCGATGGAGCCTTTGCACCGCATCCTCTCCTGTTGCCTGGGTGACCTGCAGCGAAGCTATGATTTCCACCGCTACTTCGAGATGCAGCTGCAGTCACATGGCACAGACCGGGTCGGCCGTGCCCGCCAGAAATGCCGCGAGCTCAACAGCCTGCACACGTCCATCAGGAGCCTACAACTGCACCTCAAGGCCCTGCTCAATGAGTATGTGCTCTACTGACCTTTGACCCCCACTGAATCAGTACATGCAACACAAGGGAGCTGTAAATAATAAAATTCTGGCCTTTTAATTTGAAACACCACTGGCAGTTTGCACGGCAGTGTATATTGTTATCGGAGGAAGGAACCCTGCAGTAATTATACAAACATGACACGTGACAGCATAACATGATAAAACTGACTCCTCCTTCTGATCTGTGTTTAACAGCCGCATTGCCTGATTTTTCCTCTGTTTTTCGGTTCAGCTGCCAGTTATGGTGTAAAAAGGCTGTCCTGGATCTTCTCAGTCCTGTCAATAAAGAACTAGAACGTATTTAAACATACAACACTGTAGGCCTAAGGCTACCATTGCATGAGGACTGTGATGGCACTTGGCCAATCCTGTTAAGCGAGGGGGGGAGGTGGAGCTATGAAAGAGATTGTGTGGGGTTGTCAGACAGTACGTGTTTGTGCAGTTAATTGTGACGGATGCAAAATGATATACTAAAGGAATGCGTCAGTTGGATTCCTGGACGTCTGCACTGAGAAATGTTGTCAGGTGACATTTTTTTACTCACCTGGATTCCTAACCCCCCTGAACTGTACACCACAGAGTGATAATTCTGGAGGACGAGCTCGAGAAGCTGATGGTTTCCCAGGAAACGGTGGAGATGACGTGCGCAGGTTACCGGGAGCTACAGGACAGGCTGCGCTTCCTGCAGCCGCACATGCAGGCCAGCTCCAGCTGCTGGGAGGAGACCGTGGCACAGGTTGAGCGCATGTTGTGTCGTGCAACCAACTGCCCAGGTGAGATGAACGCCCCTGTCTAGCCATCTTTTCTAGAAGGTTCCACCCACTGTGGCTTTAACGCTCATTCTGATGACCCATTGGCTACAATCTGTCAAACCAGGTTTTTAGGAGCAACTGGAGAGGTTGTGCTTTGAATTGGTTGCTAGCCTTAGTCTTTCTGGTTAATGATTTCCATCTGTATAAAGAACTCTGCGTTTAAGCCTTGATCATTTGCCATCTCATATAAGAGTACTAACTCTTCTAAAGCGATATGGGAACCAGCTCAGAGGTGGAGTGATAGTGGCCTGCCTTTCACAGGAATAAATTGGTGGCGTGTGGAGACAGGCCTGCCGTTATGTGATCACACTGATAATGCAGGGTGCCAGGTTTGTGTGGGTCAGAGGTCACCCGTCATGACATCTCTCTTTGGACCCTAACAGGTCCATTAGGATGGCCCTGCTCATCCTCCTGCTGTCAGGAGTTTATCTCAGGTCATGAGCAAACAGCCTTGTAAACCGGCTGGGCAACAGCAGACCACATATACGAGCCGGACCTTTCAGGACCACGTCAGGTCACATTACTGGGTTTTTACATTTTAATCGTTTTATGGTGTTGTTAAACAACGGTCTGAAAATAGGCAGAGCTGAAGTCTCTTTGCCACAGATGCAACGATGCAGTTTACTTCACAATGCCAGCCAACTATTTTTAAATTGTAAACCGCATGGTGGTTTCCCTGAAGTGAGTGTGTGTGAAGTCTGACTTGGATCGTTGTCGACCCAAGTTTCTCTCTACTTTTTCGCTAAGAGGTTGAATAAATCCACAGTGGGCGAGTGGGGGCTCACACAAATTGTTTTTATTGTTCTTGAATGTCATTAAATGCTTCCATCTGTTGGGATGTAGGGAAAGAGTCTCTTTTGGGCCATAAATCACATAAGGAGGTACAGATTGTCTTGTGTGAAAATTAAGATTTGGTCACTCTCCATAGTTTCACAGTCATGTTTGGGAAGAATCTTCAATTTTTATTACTGGTTTTATAGGTCACAGCTATTCCAAATGTCAGCATGTATGAGCTTGGTGCAACCTGTAGTTTGAGGCGGAGTTTGGACTACGGCTGTTCAGGCATAACGACCTGCAAGATTTGGTTCAGAAGGGAGATCCCTTGTTGGTACCATTCACCCTTTACAGGCGTGTTATTGGCTCCAGTTCCGATATCTTCATCATGACAAATGGCTTTCTTAATTCGGTTGACCCGAAACAGTGTACTACTTTAAAATCTTCAATATATATATTTTTCACTTTGTGGACCATCAGTGCTGCACAGAGCAAGTGTAAGGTATGACCGTCAGCACTGTGAAGACTGCTGTAGTCAGCTGACCCCTACTCTAAACACCTGTCCCAGGAACCCCTGATACTCCGGAGGAGAAGAGCCCCGCCCTGCCGTGTGTCCCGCCCTGTCCCGTGACCCTGATCCAGAACCGAGACCCTGTCCCAGAGGAGCAGGTACCGAGTATCGACCACACCTCTGGCCTTCTATCTGTTTGGGTCACAGAGCATGCACACTGGAGCCAGGAAGCCTGCCAGAACCAGCACTGGACCGGACCTCCACCACTGTAGTGGAGAGGGGGGTGCTGCTGCCTCTTTCCTGTACTGCCACAGATTCTACATCCCCTCCCTTTGGTGCTTCTTGATCTTTTAGCCACTTAATGACAGAATTAGGTTTTCTGTTTCCCGCAGCAGGCTGAGGAATTTTTAATAACACGTTTTTACTATGTCCATTTGTGGACCTCAAGCAGGATGCTGCCACTGTTGTCCAAAACAGCTCCAAGGGCTTTGGTTGTACTGCGTTTCTTTAAGGACAAGGGTTATTAAACTCTCATGTTATACTGTACAGATGCACCAAAACAGTGTAAACTGCATACAGGTCTTAGGGAGTTTAGGGGGAAGCAGTTCTGAAAATACCTTCGTAGTGACTTACAAGAACCAGTTGAGCAGCCTTTAATATTAGTCTTATTTGTACAAGGATGGTAAGAGATGAATGTGGTTAACGTTTTGGCTACTTGCTAGCTTGACAGTATTCCTGGTGGCCCAATGGGTAGAACATCAGGCTGAGATGTAATACTCTCCCAGCTCGAATCCCAGCCCAGCTGCCAGGTGTGTCTTTGAGCAAGACGCTCAGCGCTAGCTCCCCGGGCACCACATGTGGCTGGCTGTTCACTGTTCCCTGTTTGTCCTGTTGAATAAAGCGTTGGCACTGCTAAGTGAAGCCTAGTCAGTGCCAGACTGACAGTGTTTGGCCTCGTTGGGTACTCTGTTGAACGCAAGTAAGGTGGGCCGTTATTTAACATGAATTTCACACAGGCTCATTGCAGAAGCCATGGCAGTGACACCTCCCACTGGTATTGTTTTACTCTTAACCCTGTCTTTCCCAGTGACTCTGGTCGGAGCCACATTTTTAACTAGTTGTGTAAAAAATTTGTTACAAAAAAAATATATGAACGAGTTGGCAATGAAAGGGTCAACCCAGCAGCCCGTATGGCCTGCGAGGCGGGCAGTGACGAGCAGCCGATGCTCTCTGCACAGGAGCTGGAGGCCTACGCGTCAGACTCGGACTCGGACGGGGAGTGGCGGGGGCAGCTTATGGACCTGCTGACCCCGGAGGAGCGCGAGCGGCAGAGGCGGGAGAGGGAGGAGTCGCGGCGTGTCCTCCTGGAGCTCAAGTCTGTGCTGGGCATGCGGGCCTCCGAGGTGGAGCGGCAGAAGTGGAAGCAGCTGCTCTTCAGCGACCAAGGTGTGGAGCGTGAGGACGTCCTGCCTGTGTGTGTGTGTGTGTGTGTGTGTGTGTGCACGCACGTGCGTGTGGGCGTGTGTGAGTAAAACATTTACACACTGTGCACACACCCTTGCAAAAACCACTGTAGATGGAAACGTATAAAATGCGACTTGGAACGTTATGATTACGAATATGTATGTAATGACAGGGTCTGTGTGTCTCCCAGTAAAAAGAGAAAATAACTAATCACCCAGTATGTGCTTTCATTTAAACTGCATTCTCTCGTGTGCAGTGTGTGTTGGAATGGAATGTGGAAACTGAACACGGTAAACTGACGGGTGATGGGGAATTCTTACAAGGCTGCATTACGAATGGAACCGGTTTTAAGTTAAGGGTTATCAGTCTGCAGTTCTGCCGGGCCTGCTCTGTGTAAGCTACAGAGTAATTAGACACTTTACGCTTTTATACTAATGTCTCTAAATGACAAACTTTGGGGAGGGGGCACAGAGTGTCAGCAGAAATGTGTGGGGGAGCTGTTTATCTTCTTGGTGTGAAAAATTTATCACACGACCCAGAGGTTCTTTCTGTTCTGGTACTAACTGGACTGGGACCGCTCTCTCTTCTCTTTCCCAGCTGCTCTGAACCCTGCAGTGCCTATGCAGGTGTCAGAACCTCACGGAACCATCGCTGACTCACCCTGCTCACTGGGCGTCCCTGGGGAACCTGCGTACAGAGCTGGCAACCACATGGACGACCACCTGAAGGTGATGAAGGGACCGATGGAAGGGCCTGGCCCAACCCCCCCACAGACTGAGCCGGGGGCAGAGTTCTGCTGTGGATTGTCAGAGGTGGGGGAGGTCGGGGCAGGCCCAGACACCTCCGACCATGAGGGGGTTACCGTACATTACCAGTATGATGGGACAGAGGGGGAAGGAGAAAACGGGATAGGACACTCCCTGGAGGGGCGACCCCCCACCCTCTCAGTTCTGGACAGGCTGACGGAAGTACACGGCTCGGCCGCTTTCGGCTTCAGCTCCGCCCTCGCGGCCCAGGTAGCTGCCCGGTCCTACTCATTTGCAGGTATGGAGGAACAGACCTTCGGAGATGACGTGGAAGAGGAGGTGACTGCACCCCCTTTGGTACAGGAGCATGTCACGGATGAAGACTAGAGACTATACAGTTCGGCTTTTTCAAAAACTGTAGAGCGAGCATATTTATTTGAGAAGGTTTCTGTTATTTATTGAAATACTGCTTAACAAGGTGCACCCACTTTAGTTTCTGTGATGTGTTTTGAAATGTAAAAGTAGCACTTTTCTCTTATTCCTCCCTGTTGACATGACATTTCTTTTTGGTTGTCATTTGAGTCCACACTATCATGTCAGCCCATTTGCTGCTCTCTTTTCCCACGATCCCCCCGGGCGGCTACTGAGATGCTGCAGAGAGACTTTTGATGGCCTAAATTTTTCTGTTTGGAGACAGTGCTTCAGTGTAGGGTCCACCTGAACCACAAACACCTATGAAGCCCACAGCACTGGTCTTGCTGTGACACACACTGTTCTGCCATCCCGCCAGCGTGGGAACCTGCTGTCTCTGTATGTTAGACAGTGGAAAAATTCAGGGTTTAGGTGCAAATAGTGAATGTATTCATTTTGGCGGCGATGTACTAAAAAAAAAAAAAAAAAAATCTGAGTTCTGCATTTTTGTTCATAATTTGTGAATCGTTTTGACAGTAGTAGTACACACCGATAAAAAAGGAGGAGAAAGATGTTAAGAATTCTCAGGTAAAATTAAATCTGCAAAACGTAATCTGAATGTGATGACACTCAACGTTACCGGACAGGTGAATGTTTGTTTTTGCCGTTGACTTCATTTCTGGTGGTACTATTTCACCTGTGAGTTCATCCCTTAAATGTCCAATTGGGGGAAAAAGTAATTTTTTTATCTGAAGAATCTGTTGTATGCTGCTTAGACTTTGGATTGGCTGTCCCCGCTGTCCCGTGTCTTGGTGCGTCTTGCTCTGGCGTGGAACTGCGGTGAGCATCTGCGGTGTGTCCCGCTCAGGTGACCCAAACTTCCGTTTGCTGCCTGACTGCTCCAGTTGGTACACGGGCTGCACATACAGAAACGATCCACGTCAGGGGCGGTCGCTGACGCGGGTTATGTTTTGCACAGTTTCAGTTCGGGGTGGGGGGAGGTGGTATTTTTACAAATAGTATTTGAACTATGCATTGCCCATGTATGTAAACTTTTTTCCACAAACTAAGAGAGCTATTTTGAGGAGGGTGATACTCAGCATGTTTTGTCAGGCACGGCGGGTAAATGACTCTTGGTGGCTTCTTGCCAAACCACCGTAATGCAGGGGTGGGTTGCAGTGCTTTCCGGCTCTTTCTAGAAGAATGTGCAAACTCGAGAAGAGTATGAATCGCTGATTGTCCACAAAGTTCCAGTCCAGAGTGTCATCCTCCATTCATTAGTGTAACTCTTAGCAAACTTTAATGGTCTTTTACTTACACACAAAACAAAGCTTACACAGCTGCATCTTAGTTGAACTAAGTAGTATAGATTTCTTTGCCCAGTTCCCCTTAAAAAAAGGAGAGTTTAAGCTGTACTCTTAGTTTGACCATAGCAGAAACATTCTGTTCTTATACGTAATACTAAAGTACTAGACTGAATGATGCAAACGAAATGTTAGTGTTTTTTTTTTTTTTTTTTTTAACTTTCAGTGCACTGGTAAAAAAAAAAATCAAAGAACGATCAAATGTTGCATGTAACAAGATGGAAGTAAAGAGACTGATCTCCATGTCACAGCTAGCTCCGTGGTTACCGTCCCCCTGGAAACAGCGGACGCAGAGCTGTGTCAGTAACTCAGCACTCCCCTCCATGCCTTTCTTGGTTCACGTTTGTAGAGTTTTGCCTTCGTTTTATGGGACCTTTCAGTTCTTTTATCGCGTTTCCTGAACGCTGTCCGTTAGTGGAGTGCTGGGACGCGAACGGAGCCAGTCGCTGTGGTTCCGTGCCGCGTGTGGCCTGGTCTTACTGCCCTACATGCTCTGCTTGATGCCAATTCCGCCTGGTCATGGCTTTTCTGCCAGTGTTGTCTGCTGTTGTTCCAACATACATTTCAATGTGATCAATAAAATAACGTTTTATGGATATTAGTGGCAATGTCTTGTGCTTATTCGTGTGCTGCTGTACACTTCTTGTGAGGACTGAATGTTTCTCGTGTGTGTGTGTGTGTGTGTTTGTGTGTGTGTGTGTGTGTGTGTGTGTGTGTGTGTGTGTGTGTGTGTAGATAGGGCAGACAACCAGCTATAGTCAAATAATCTGCTTTTTCTGTAGGAAATGTGCAAATTCTGCCTACTGTATGAAAGCATAAGGACACAGTGAACCAATAGGCATACAGTCATTTAAGGACTGACCACAGGTCAGATTTGTGTGCGTAAGATAAGTGTATATAGGTTGTAACATTGTCACAAGTGCAAACAGGTATTGATGCCATCACCTGTAACAGGTCTGAGGTTTTTACTGATGTGTGCCAGTCATACCCCTCCTCTGGTCTGTTTCAACTAATGGCTGCTCCCCCAATGTCTGGGCTGAGGGCATCCTGGTCTCTCCTACCGGGCCTCCTACCTGTGGACTGACAACACAGGTCAATCCACCTTTGACCATCGGTGTGTAGGGTACATGAGTAGCATGTTTCCAAAATTCTCCATACCTGATCCAAAAGTCAGGGGGCAGGCACTGACCCTGGCTGTAGGACTCCCGCGCTATAGCTATCTGCTTAAGGAGCTCCATCACAGAACAGCCGAAACCGCTGAAGATGTGGTCGGCAAACAGCAGCTTTCCTCTTAAGTACATCTGTTGAGAATGATAAAAGGTTTTACAGAGGGAATCCCCAAAGCTGTGCTTTAACTTGGGGTCCTAAACTCCAGCTCTGATCACATTGATTGCTTTGCAGTCGTCCACTGCGGTGGGAGCCGTTTGGTGATCCCACCAGTTTTCTGTAATCGCGGGACCTCGATACCTCTTGTCAACACTGAGTAAAAGTTACAGCATGTCATACTTATACGTCAGCTGGGTGCTGAGTAAACAGATATCACCAGCTGTTCTTTTCATATACTTTTAATGTCCCTGTTAGAATAACATCCTTCTATTTGACCAGCCTTGCTTTTGGAAAGTAAAACTGATGAATTCCTGAGAGGAATTTTATCTTTCTCTTTTTGTTCTATGTGGCACCATGTTTAATGGCACACTTGCTGATGAATCTTTTTGTTTCCTCTCATGGCTTTAAGTTAAAAAATCGTGTCGCTGTTAATTGTGTCTGCCTAAATGTGGTGCTTCTACCTCAGCAATAACCTCATCTGAGTCCAGAGGAAAAAACCAGCTGATTCATGAGCAGGTTTCAATGACAGTCGTAACAAAACTTTCTTGCTCTTTACAGGCCCTTCCTCATATCCAGGTGTGTGTGTGTGTGTGTGTGTGTGTGTGTGTGTGTGTGTGTGTGTGTGTGTGTGAGAGAGAGAGAGAGAGAGAGAG
>JABJVR010043502.1:0-21834 GCA_025773905.1 Chitala chitala
GAGAACATGCAAACTCCACACACACAGACCCAAGGCGGGAATTGAACCCCAGGCCTGGAGGTGCGCGGCGACAGTGCCAACCACCACGCCACCGTGCTGCCCTGCGTGGAATTCCATGCAAGACAATTTCTTAACATTGTACTTTGTGAGAAGAGCTCCTCTCTCAGTCAACAAAGTCTACTTCTCTCTTTTGTCTACTGTTCATTGATCACAGAAAACGCTCTTTCAACGTTGGCATTGTGCACGGGAATGCAAAACAAAAATTCGCAAATCTTAGCATTTCTGAGTAACAATTTTATTTTGTACATCTTTGAAATTACGAACACCACTGTTCATGAATGAGACTCTCAAAAAATTCGTCATCTCTCTATTCTGCAAATTATTTCAAGTTGCAGTACTGGTCAAACAACTGAGCATCGTCCACACTAACACCCTTTTCGTGCAGATACTGTAAGCATGACAACTCACCATGGAACAATACTAATTAACGCGATGAACACGCGTTGTGCGGTTGAGCGGTTCTAGCCTCGGATTTGTGCTTTGCGATTAAAACGCAGAGATGATGGCGCGCAACTACAGCCAAGTCAGTGACTGATGAAAACAAGGAAGATGGACATTTTCACGTTTTAGGCCAAAGCCTGCAGGACGGAGGACACAACCTCAAAGACGAAGACGTGTCCTCCTTTTGCCGGACGTCTGGTAACCCCAGGTGTGCTTACTGGCCAGTTTTGTCATTTGTAAACTGTAAATATCACCACAGCACATCCACACTGCATTATCGTCTAAAGTGCCGCAATCCATTTCGCGTTCTTTATAAAAAGCGTGCTCAGTTTCAGCAACCTGAACAAACGTGTTTCTCGCCACAGCTATATCAGTGACTTGTTTAAAAATATATATATCGTTGCTCAGCCCTAGTATTTAGTAACAATATTTCAGACTGAACTAAATGAAATTTTAATTTCTTTGTTGTTTTCCCAGATCCTGTTCTGCTCTTTTCTGTTTTTGGAATCATGAATCAAGTTTTATTTATTAATTTATTTAATACTAGTAATTTCCTGCTTGGGAATTCTCTGTCAAATTCATTTTTGAAAAGGTGTTTAAAAAAATCATATTGAAGTTGTTTATTCCATTCCATTCCCTGCACAGATTTTTATCTTCTGATCTGTTCTTATGTGAGTTCTGTGAGATAAGGAGCCCAGTTGCCTTATAGAAATGATATTCTTTTTGCACCAGAAACAACAGATAGAAATACAAATTACATGTGGCTCGTTAGGTGTGTGAATGACTCGTTAGCAGAAGCAGTGTTTAAGTTAACTTACTATGCACGTCTTCTGGCTTACCACGAGAGGGCGCCCCATACCCACATTACATCGTTTTTTTCCTCCTGGCTGTAGGCACTGGGAGTCTCAGCTCTAAAACGTTCATTCATTTGCCTGAACTGACTGACAATGCGGCATGGGTTGTCTGTGCAAAAACAAAGCAGAGAAATGTATTAGAAAGTTTCACGTCAGTTTTTTGGTTTACGTGTTACTTAGCTCACTATTTTATTTTAAATTATTTTATGTAAAATACGGAAAAGATTACTGTAAATATTTTGTTCAAGATTAGAATATTGTATAACAAATACACTATAACACATATAACACCATTCTTGTGCCCACAGTAGCTGTATTGTCATGGTCCTGCTTTAATATGTGTAAATATTGAACTTCTTATCAAGTGGGGCTACAAGTCAATAATACAACAACAGTTGCACCTTTGGCAATTAGCATGTTGATTACATTTCACCAAGGAATTACAAAGCAGCTGTGAAACCAGAAGGCATTTCTACCTACTACAATGTAAAATTGTATATATAGTTTTATATGTTTACTCAAATATTGTGAGTCTAGTCTAAACTGCCATGGACAGCTTCCTTGTTAAAACAGTAGGGGACTCATAAAGGACCATATCAGACTCAGAAACAGCTTTTACCCCATGGCCATCAGGGAACTGAACATGCACACCCCCCCAGTCCCCAGTCCCCACCGTCACAACACTAAAATCAAGTGCTATTACATGTTATTGTGCAATATCTGCTTACATCTCTTTAGTCTGGTTTTATATCTTACTTATTAAGTTACAGTCAGCTTTATGTGTGTGTATGGGTGAATGGTCGAGTAGAGTGAATGATGTTCAGTTTTTTTTTTCATTTTAATGAGTGACCACAAAATTAATATGGAATGACAACAGAGGCATTCTATTCTATTCTATTCTATTCTATTCTATTGGTGCCCCCAGCAGAACGTTTTTAATGGGGTGGCTAAGGGGTGGTCAGTGATTTCTAGGGGGTGACACAAACACTGTGATTTAAAGTCAAGACTGACAAACCCTGATGTTAACATTTGTCTACAAATGAATATTTTGTTCAGTCAAAGCTGATAAATGTAAATTATGAAGAAATTAAGTTGAATGCTTTTGATGGTTCTACTTCTGAAATAAAAGCTCTAAAGCTGGGGGGGGGGGTCACAGGGGTGGCCAGAGGTGTCCAAGGCAAGGGGTGGCCATGGCCACCTCAGGTCCTCCCTTGGTGGCGCCCTTGGATCAAATGCCATAAGTAGTCTGTCACCCCCCCAAGTTGAAACTAAACCTACACCCCTGAGTTCAGAGCCCTGGGAGCTACTTCTGCATTCTCTTTGAGTTTTGTCTAAGGAAGCCTTACAAACTAATACCCAGCCTTCATGGGCAGAAGTATCTAAAAAGCACCTCTGGTTCCTTTTCAATAAGACCACGTTGGTGGTGAGGATGAACGAGCAGCTAAGGTAAGGTGGGCCTGTTAATTTCAGCAAGTGTTTTGCTGCTAGAAGGGAGAGTTTGGGGGCGCGGTCCTCTGAGCCCCTGAGTTCCTGGATGACCCATTGTATGGTGTGTTCTAAATGATTCCACATCACAGACTCGGTTGTCCATATAACACACACCCTCCCCCTTTGCTATGCCACACTTCCTGGAAAATCGCTTTACAATCAGTCAAAATAAATTGACAATTTAGTATTCATGGCTCTTCCTGTAGATATGTAAAGCACTCCAGTAAGAACCATAAAGGGGTAGCAAAAAAATCTTTCTAAACAAACACAAACACACAACTGAATTTCTAAAAAGCCTATGCTGTAACAGAACAAACCTTAAAACAACATTTGAGAAGCACGGTTCAGCAGGTGCCCCTCTGAACACAGACTTAGGAGCATGACTTGGAAATGCAAATAGTCATAGGTCACAATGCAATGTGTCACAGTCTAGCACCTATAGCAACCCCCATAAATTTTGTCATGGCACATTTGGTGCTGTAACGTGTGCGTGTGTATGTATTCACTTTGACAGCATGACTCTCAGATCAGTGGGAAGTTGCAGAACTTTGTCACTTTGTCAGTGGGAACTTTGTCTTACATTATTCTCATGTGAAGGGGAGTGTTGTTGTTTTGCTTAACCTCAGTCATCTCTCTGCTGTTAATTCCATATTAGCTGTAATTTCTTTCCGTAAAGCTCTTTGAGACAACTTATTGTGAAAGGTGCTATATCAAGATTAAATTAATTGATTTGCTTCACAAAAGACTCACAAGAAATATACTATGTGCTTTTTTATTAACTCTCAGATTTAAAATGTGCGTACCTCCTGACACTCTATATTCAAGCATTAAGTCGGCCAATTAAAACCCATTTTTCCTCCTTGGACTGACTGGATGTGATCACTTGGTTCAAAGGAGCC
This sequence comes from Chitala chitala, assembly GCA_025773905.1. Classification (NCBI taxonomy): domain Eukaryota; kingdom Metazoa; phylum Chordata; class Actinopteri; order Osteoglossiformes; family Notopteridae; genus Chitala; species Chitala chitala. The sequence goes on from JABJVR010043502.1 coordinate 3,743, forward strand.
AACTGCTTGTTTTCGCAGAGTAAGATGGGAAGAAAAAGAACATGCCTGCTACAATGACAAGATCTCTTTGACAGATATGAAGAAGCTGACTGTGACAGCTGTCTTTCAAGAATGAATTATATTTGGCATATTTTCTCCTGCTGGGAGAATCAAAGGCTGAAGCAATCTGACACTTGGAAGAAGCATGAACTGTGCTTTTACCAGCCTGTATAGCAACAGTTTTCTCTGTATCTCTCTGTCTGCCTGTCTGTCTCTCTCTCTCTCACTGTCTCTCTCTCACTCTCTCTCTTTCTCTGTCTCTCTGTCTTTCTCTCTCTCACTCACTCACACACACACACACACAGATTTCTGCATTATATCTTTTGTTATTAAAGACAGACTTAAATGAAAGCAAATACATTAACACTGGAAACATGCCATACAGAAACAACCAGATTTTACAGAACTTTGGTAATAAAAAAAATCATTCATCTATTCTGTTTGGTCTCAAATTCCTGTCACAGGTAGCATCGCACATAAGATGGGGTACAACCTGGACAGGGCACAAATCCACTGCAAACTCTAATGGTCTTTAGTTGTGTTTTAATACAGTATATTGCTGAAGGTTGTAAAAATGTCCGCAGAAGTGACTTATGCAAGCACAACTGAACTGCTCCATTTTTTTCCCATGTGAATAAACCAAGGGCGTTGTGTTAGGAGGTCCAAAGGTCATCGTAACATTTATCATCCCGAAAGGTGGCATGATAACATGAAAGAATATTGTGTGGCTATTTTTAATCCTGCGTGATGATATGAAAGGTCAAGCACAGGTTCACATTGCGACTTCTGTGGCCCTGCCCTGACACTGACAGTACACCTCCAATTCAGTGACACTGACAGTACACCTCCAATTAAGTGACACTAACAGTACGCCTCCATCACACACACAAATGATTGTCAGTCCAGATGATGAAAAGTGATTCCTGTGCCTCATGTTCTTTTTATTTAGTTATTCTACCTTTCCACCCACTTCCTTCCACTTAAGAGCCCTGCAAAAACCTGTCTGTATTTGAGACTGTTACAGTGCCTCTCTGCATGCTACCAGATAGACTGTCATTGTTTAAAAATTTGTGGAAAAAGAAAAAAAGGTGCCTGTATCAAAAAGTTATGCTTGAAACTGAGAGGTTAATACATCCTGGTGTACACTATAAGTACCTGAATCTTACCAGGACTTCAGGTATGAGGCCAACTGCTCTGATATTGCTCTTTATACAATGCTGAAGGTACCTCCAAACTGAAGTCATACAGTATGTTATTCACAAAAATACAGTGAACTCACATGACACATCATGGCTGCTGTATGTAAAACCCTTCATCCTGTGTGTGTGTGCCATGTGTTCTGAGCTGGGCCCCATGACCCAGCAGCTTGGTGCCAGCTACTCCTCTACAGCAGCTACGATGATCGTCTGACTCAGCAACCTCTGCTGTTTCCTCAAGGCCTTGCACCCGCTGTCTTGGTCAGCAAATGGCGTGCTAAAAATAGGCCTCCTTCATACTACCGGAACATTCCTCATAGTCCCATCAGAGGATGTAAAGAAATACTTTAAATCTAAAATGTGCACGCATACACAGACACAGGTACACATGCACACACCTAGAACCAAAATTCTCATAGGTGCCGTGTCATCAGGACTTTTGATTAACTTCTGTAGTGTTGTTGTACGTCTTCAGGGATATACCAGGTTTACCTTATATCTTTGTTTTAAAGTGTTGTGGCACATTTGGTGCTGGACACTGGTTGTTTATAAGTCAAAGAGAAAGCAACCGTCATCTCTAATAATGCCCTGTTAGCCACAGATTAATTAGTCAAGATATTGCCTCAAATGCTGTAATTAACATGATAATTTACACCTGTTTGTATTGAGCTGACTTCCTGATTGTATGGCACTTCAGATGCCCGTTTCTCCCAGCTAGGCCACAAACCATTCAAGGCAAGAACAAAAAACAACAGCGATTCAGTAACACCATTAAACACAAGTGAAACCCTGTGTAACAAATACAGGCTATAACCTTTCAAAAAGAATTAAGAATTAATTAGGAATTTGTGAGTATGCCACCATCCACAGTACATATGCAGGCTGGCCATGTCTAATTACCATGAATGCAGATCAGCCTGGCTAGTTCTGATGTGTGTTCAGCTTTCCAAAGGACTGCAAATGTGCAGAGAACGTCCATGTATTCGGTGGGAAGTGTTCATCCACAGAACAAGGCCTAACGTAATTACAGCAGCACCATAGGATGGATGCACTGGGACCACCTGTCATTAATCTGGAGTAAACTGGTTAGCCACGCCCTGTACCATGACTTCTACTTAAGCAACGGTAACAGTAAGACAGAACAGGATGTCACTAAGACAGAAAATTAGTGATCAGATTTTGTGCATTTCCAGATCAAGAGAAGCAAACCTTACTTAGCAGTTACGCTACGTATGCAGTTCAGTTCCAAATATAATTTCAGTTTATTCAGTGGGTTAAAATATTTTCAGCACCATATTTTTTACGACTTTATAAATGTAAGAAAAATGACACCTTAAGCATTCTTACAAAATGTTTGCTGTTACTAAAAAACATAAAACCAAGTACAGTGGGGATCTCAATAAAGTTGGTAATTAATTCAAACGCCTGCAACTTTATGACAAAATGACGTTATGACATCTGAAAAACTTATGGAAAAAAAATTACTATTTAGGTGAGAAAAGTACATACAATACAGGAACACTATATTTTTTATGTTAAATTTTAGTAGGTGTTGAAACAAACCCTTCTAAGTTTGATGCTAATTTACCAATAAAAGAATTGCTACTAATATACCATAAAATAATTACCACTACAGAAAGCTCGTTTACAATACAGCACTTTAATTGGACATATTGGCAAGTGTGTTGTGACTGACGGTGAGTAAATGTACAGTGAGCAATGGGAGTCTGTGGAACGTTTTCAATACATAAGAACATTCAGAATGGCATCATTCAACGATATTGTGGCAGCAGGTTGGCTGCTATATTAACTGCATCACCTTAGCCCTTACTTAATCCATGAGACCAGTTACGCCCCCTAGTGTCCTGGCTGCTAACTAACATAAATTGGACACAAAGTGCTTTTTAAAACCGTTTCAGCAGAAAAAGCTTGGAAATGTGCAAGAAACTCAACAATAACGCCGGTAGTTTCAGTGGCGTTGACGTTATGATATTTGCGTGACTTTATGACGCCTGCAATTTCTTCACAAAAACAACATTTTTGCATTTTGACATTGTTCAGGCTTGACTTTATCATGATCCCCACAATGTGAGCAAGTTAAGATGAATCCATTGGACATTTTAGCAGAGACATGAACAACAGAGGCCAGGCTAATATAATTTAGCACATTCCATGACTAAACCTGAAATATAACACTGTACTGTATGGTGCTCTGCTGTCACAGACAATATTGGCTATGCAAAATACAGTAATCCAGGTTGTTCCACTTCTTAATTGTAATTACATACATCGATTCGCCATAGCATTATAATATTGGCCTGCCCTGCGCCCTGTGCCTCCTGGGATGGGCTCCAGGCTTCCCACGACTCTGCATTGGACAAGTGGTATATATGATGGATGGATGGATGGATGGATTATAATATTGATTAGGTCCCCTTTTGCCACCAAAACAACTTTGACCCATGAAGGCGTGGACTCCACTAGACCTCTGAAGGTGTGCTGTGGTATCTGGCACCAAGCCATGAGTAGCAGATCCTTTAAATCTTGTAAATTGCAAGCTGGGGCCTCCATGGGTCGGACTTGTTTTTCTAGCAAATCTATGACCAGGCTTCACTCCCTACATGCATCAGTGAGCCTTGGCTGCCCATGAGCCTGTCGCCAGTTCACCAGTTTTCCTTCTTTGAACCACTTTTGGTAGATCCTGTCCACTGCAGACCAGGAACACCCCACAAGAGCTGCAGTTTAGGAGTTTCTCTAACCCAGTTATCTGGCCAGCACAATTTGGCCCCTGTCAAAGCCACTCAGATCCTCACACTTGCACATTTTTTCTGCTTCCAACACATCAACTTCAGGGACAAAATGTTCACCTGCTGCCGAATATATCCCAGCCACTTCCAGGTGCCATTATAATGAGATAACTGATGTTCTTCGCTTGGTCATAATGTTATTGTATATGATACAATAACAAAACATGAATATTCAATTGTTGCCAGAATAGTCTTTTAAATAAGTTATTCACACCTTTTATGTGTAAATTCAGACCAGTGACATGAGTGGGCATGCATAACGCTGGTGTATAAGTACACCTGGAGAAGTCTTGCGTCGCATTTTGTCACCAAACCATGTTGTAGAGATGCTTGAACTACTGTCACTCAGAAGTGTTTGACGCAAACTCTTGCAACCGCATTATGTGAGGTGCGTTTTGTCTTTGGATTAGGAGGTACAACAACAAGCCTGCACTGGGATTTCACACAGTTACATGGTCTTCGCTCTTCAGGTCTTTATACAGGATCTCAGTGGAATTCTGGGTAGGGCCTTGACTGGGGCCGTCAGGAAGCTCTCAGTGTAGCTCACACCTGGTGTCTTGCTGAAGCATTGTTGCCCTTCAGCTCTGTGGTCCTTCTCAGCAGTTCATGCTTGCTGTAGAGAGGTCTGCCCTCGGCGTGACATTGCCAACACAGTGCTCATCTGATGGAATGGTGTCCACCATGCAGTCTGTTTTCTGTGGGTTCCAGCAACAGCAATGGTCAGAAAATCCTACAAGGAGTCCTGACTGCCTCACAGCTGTCCCTAAAGATAAGTATCCACACTTTCTTTGAAGTTGCTTAGGTACATCTCGTTGCTAATTTTCCCACTAATTATGAGACGCAGTGTAATTCAATCACATAAATTCAGCCTTTATGTGATTTTTTGGACCTCTGTTCCTCTGGCACCAGCCATATGAGTCCTCCACATCTGTGCTGCTGTGCCACTGTGCATGTTTTTTGGATTTGAAAAAAATAATGTAGAGTTGTCTTACATATGGAACTTTTACTCAGTTCTGAATTCAAAGGTATGAATACTTATACATACAACTGGTACACTTATATTTAAGGTACTGCATCTATAAATGATAGCCTGTTTTAAGCCTAAATACTTTAGCCTCTTCACATTGTGTCATTAAATATAGTTCATCTGACTTAATTTTGTTCGCTTACAGCGACTTCCCTAAAGCCTCATATTTTTTTATATTTCTGGAAAAAACTTACAAGATATGGCATACATTTAATTAATATTTATATGAACATCAATATTATAAATAATAAAAGGTGCTAATATGTAAAAATAATGCATTCAGAAAATAAAATCATGCTAAAATGTTACATTTCAAAGCATTTTCTCCTCCTCTTTCTACATATCATCATATATCTTCCAATAGAATGTAGTGAGTAGCGTTCCTAGCTAAGGACTTCTAAATAACAAGCTGGTGTAGCAGCGGTGTGAATGTGCAGGGAAACTGAAGATACAGAAGATCTCACATCTTCATGGCATGGCAAACAGTGGAGATGTGGACTCCACTCTACCAAGACATTAAAAGAGGAGCCTGCTGAGTGCTCAATGGATCTTCTTCAGTTTTACATTCAAAGTCAAAAAATCAACCCATTGTTCTGCCCCCTTCACCTAATGGAGTAGTTCAATGTTGCTCCTGTGCAAAACAGTACAAAATGTAGACAAGGTCAGTGTTGATCACTGAGGCAAGATGCTGGAGAAGAAACAGAGTTGTGTTTGCCTGATTTGCTGTCCTGTTACCCACACAGGCTCATGTACACTATAGGTTAATACTTTAAATATGAACATGCTTTAAACTACAAAAACACATTTCTCATGTTTAAGGCACTAGTGACACTTTTTTGGTAAAAGGTATTTGCTCAGTAGTGCCACTGGCACTGCCAGTGTATTTGTTCAGAGCAGGGTGTAACATGACATATCAATTATAAAAACAAAAAAGTTAATCAATTTCTCGATGCCAATGTCTCTGGTGACTGTGCAGTCGTTACTTTGCTGCGTGGTCCATGAACCAAACGTCATTTGAGGTGCTCAATGACGGCAATCACTCCGTGATCATCCGAATTGTCTCGAACGTCGTTGAGGTGTGCGCCGCCATTCCTGGCATCGCGCTCACGCTCACTGGCAAAAGTGACGAACGAGGCTCGCCTCCCTGGTGTTGTGTCCGGCACCTGCCCCGTTCCACTCGCCAGGCTCAGCTCAGATGACAGTTTGCGCTTAATGGACGCCGCTCTCTGGAACTTGTCGTAAATCTCCACGCTGAGGCGCCGCCTTGTCTCCTTGAACTCGGCCGACACACTGGCCGTCCACTCGGCGGCGTGGGCGCGAATCTCGCCCACCTGATGGGATTCAGGGACAGAGGGATCACCTAATAATTTCACAGCATGCAACAAAACATTCTTCTCACCTGGTAAGGAAAGTAATTCAACTACACAGTCAGTAAACCTGTTCTCCTATCTAAAATCACCTCATATAGACATATATGCTGAATCTGATGCTAATTATACAAAATAAAATATAATTGGTTTTGTAATTTTTTTGTTTTGAAATACATCCTTTTCACAGCATCAATTATTTGTTGGAAAAAAAAATTTGTTCTTTTAGACAAGACAATAATGTCAAAAGCTTTTAGTCTGACATGTTTCAGAATGACTCTCAGATGGATTTAGTTGCCTTGAAAATGTTTGCAGTCCTCATGGCAGGTCATTCTTATGGGTATGTCCAGGAAGCAACCTTAAATATAATCATGACATTAACAATTATGTAAAGGTCATATGCTGGATGCACACAGGAGACCAAATTAATTTCCTATTACAAATTGATGTCATAAAATTTTCCCTAATGTTTTATTTCTAGAAAAGTAAGTCGCTGACACTAATGCACTGTATATAGCATTTGTAAGATGAGTTAGTTGTAAGATCCTTAGTCTTGAGGAAAAAAAAATTTGGCTTCCTACTAAAATGAAAATTCTTTTATGCTGAGCAAAGAAATGTCTTCCTTTTTTGTGACAAGCCAAGAAGAATAAAGACTTGTAGACCGAGGCTGCTTTAAGAATATTTTATCTAAAATGTTCCTTTCATGTTTCTGACAATGCAAACTATGTGTTATAATCATCATTTCAAATAAGATGAGTGACATTTGGCATTTACATCTGGATAGTCAAACTTGCAGAATGAGCCCAAATTATATTGGTATATAATATTTTATGACTTCATTTAAAGTATTCAGCCTTGAAGGATCTTGGCCATTGCAGAGCCACTGTAAGCCTCCCTGCCTGTGTGGGTCTTGTTTGACTTTGCCTGTATTTGTCTGTGGAGCTCAGTCTTTTCTGAAGTGGTGTTTTCTTTTGTTCTGTCTGCCCGTATGGCACAGAGGTTCACTGCTGACAAGCTGTTCGCCCCCTCCCAGCTGTCTTGCCATGTGGCAGGTGGAGCCTTTCGTGTTTTGGGACATGTGCTGCAAGACTGCACATATTGCAATTCTCAAAAGCATCGCGTTCCCTCAGCCAAGCAATGAGTGGTGAAACTCGTCACTCTGAAAGGAGAACAGACAAACGTACCTCCTCCTTGGTTTTTTTGGACAAGACCCGCAGCCAGTCTCCTATCATGCTTAGGACAGCAGCAAAGTAGGCGAGACCAACCAAGATCCAAAACCACACCAGGGGCTTGTAATAATCCAGGTACTCGATCTCAGAGCCACCTTCAGAGCAGAGGGGAACGCTTGCTCACACACTGCAGTGTTTTTTCTCCACACTGTTTGCTGCAGCACTGCCTGTGAGCGTGTGTGTACCTTTCTGACTGTGTAAACACGGCACGCAGACACTGCCTGCTTGAGGCACAATCAGGAACACGTCTAAATAATGCAATGATTCCCCAAAATTTTTGAAAGTTTTTGCCACATTGATGTTGTTTGTGTGTGTGTGTGTGTGTGTGTGTGTGTGTGTGTGTGTGTCTGTCTGTCTCATGAGATATGTTTCCTCCATTGTCATGTCACAGTATGTACATCTGATATACAACATACACAAGAAAATAAATTAATGAAAGTTAACACTGCTGTGGCATCTAAGCAGGGACAGTGCAGCACAGGTGACATTTCAGGCCTGTGTTTTTGATGCACTCCATTCTGAAGGAATTTTAAAGTAATTGTGGAATTTAATGATTTCTCTGATGTTAATATGTCGAAAATAAACACCAGAGTGTTGCAGTACAAGCCTTACAGTTCACTGTGTCGTCTGAACATTTTACAACAGAGCCCTTACTGTGAATAGATATTCACATCAACTGTACGGACAGTGCGAACACAGCAGTTCAGCTAAACTCTCGTTCACGGAGCTGCACGTGACCTACCAGCGACAAAGTCGCCGAATCCGATGGTAGTTAAGGTGATGACCACGAAGTAAATGGAGTCGAGTGCGCTCCAGCCTTCAATGTGTTTAAACACAACGGCAGGAAGTGTGACAAACAGCAGGCAGCCAAAAAGGATGAAGAGCAGTGTGGACGTCACGCGGATTTTGGTCTGGCTCACGTTCCATTTCTGAAATAAAAAACAGCATCACACACACACACACACACACACACACACACACACACACACACACACAAGCTATTTATAGTACTGTACATGACATGTAATATTTATTACTTGAATATTATAGAACAACTCACATCAGCCTGTTCGTTTTGCATGAAATAATTTTTCAAAGTATTAAGTACAGTATTATATATTAACACTTAGTATTTTCATGCCCGCTGTCCCACGTTTTGCTTCTATACCTCAGTAACCGTCATTATTATCCACCACAGTCCAGCTGAAAAAACTCACTTTATTTCATTTTACTGTCATTTGAAAGGTTTGCATCACTTAACCTCTACAGATAATTAAATTCTTCACAAATGTTAATTAAAAGCTTATCTGCAGATGAAACTGTACATGACCTCAACTCATCGCCCTGTGTGTGAGCGGCAGACGTGCTGAAGGCCATTAAAGCACAGCTGCCCCTCCTCCCCCCAACTGCAGACATGCTCTTTTTGTGGAGTGTAGCTGTACATGCTAACATCTCAGCACGTGAGGGGCACTCCAGTCGCAGTGTAAGCAGTTAATCGAGAAGTTAAACTGAGTTTAAGCATAATAAACGCAAACCTCTTCACTGAAGAAATACTTGTTTAAACATCTGAAGGGAGAATGGTCTTACAAAACTTTGAAACACACCGCCTGAGCACCGAGGCTAAAGTATGGTCAGAAAACGCTGCACTCACCACAAACACTTTCTCCACTTTGGCTATGCCCTTCCCAAAGATGGTGCCCAACTGGTCCCCTATCCCGGCCAGCAGGATGCCAAACAGGGGGATTCCCAGAAGAGCGTAGATAATGCAGAATATCTTCCCCCCTTCGGTGTGTGGCGAGATGTTCCCAAAGCCTGAAGGAAGAGGGCACTAGGGTAAAACCCAGAACCGCACACCATTACCTGGCTGTCGCACTCCAGAGATTAATTATACTTTTCACCCTTAACTGTTCGAGCTCACCAGGCTTTAGACTAATGAGGTAATTGCTCTGAAGGCTAACAAAGATCTCAGGCCATACGTTATGTTATCTCTTCCCTAAGGATGATTAACCTTGACCAAATGTCTTCTTAACCATGACAGGCCATTTCAAGACACTATTAAAGTTGTATTAGGGTGACTGTAGTCCTAGAATTCAATTATTAGCATTCATTTCACAGATGAACTGAAATGAAATAAGATTCCAGGGTGCATTAAATAAAGAACATACACTACGGGTTGCGCAGTTTGGGTGGTGGAGGAACACTGTGTTCAGAGGTGTGAACATTCATCTCTGCTGTTCCTGCTCAAATTCAGAATGCTCTGGGAAAGGTTCTGCCTGAAATCACAGGCAGAACAGACAACATGTGGTAAAATCTTAAGAGGAAACGTATCAATATATTATGATTCATAAATATTGCATTGGAGGTGCGCTGTTTCTAGCCTTGCAGCAACCAAAAACATTACTGTCCAGACTCTCCATTAAGCAAAAAAGAATGTGAAATGGTTGAAGGTGTTGTAAGAATTTGCAACAAAAAATAAGTTGGGTTTAAGCATTCCTCCAGCCCCTATGTCATCACTGAACGTAAGCTGTTTGGAACTTGGGGACATCAAAGCCTATAGTCAGAGAAATAACAATAACATCTTCAATGCAAGGCATTCGTGATCTTTAAACACTGCATCCATGAAGCCTGTCTGCTACTGCTTACACCTATAAACTGCAGCTAAGTTACACAAAAGGGTCTTCACAAAATACCAGACCCGGCTGAAACCACAAAACTCTACCATGCAAACGTACTGATAAGTTTGCATGGTTGCTATTGGGAACATTTAGTTTGCTCAGTCCCATTCCAGATGTGGGGAGTGTGTCCATGCCAAACACATCAGCTGACAAATCCAGATTTACACAGTGCCCATGCAGTCTCAGTCGTTCCTGCTGATAAGCCTTTCAAAAGGAGAAAATCATCCAAATAAATTGGGTGTATAAAGGAATAGGTATATAAAGGTTAAGCACAACACTAAAACGCATCATGAGACATCAAAGGGTAACTCAACTACAGTGAAATCCTCTACAGAAGATCAAGCCATAATAAAACATTTGGTAACACAAAGGCTTGTGGAATGTGCAACAGTTTCTTAATTCAGTGAAAGAACAGAAAATCTGAATGGAAATGCTATATAATATAATATAATAATTAGAGTGTTCTTAGAATGATTTGTCAGTAAGGAGTAAAATGGCTTTAATGTGCCACAGGGCATCCAGGTAAGCCTTTTAAAATGTCATCATTTACACAATGTCTTTCTTGCTCTGCATCCAAATCGAGGAACAAAGAAGTTATATTTATGATGTAGAATGTCACACTTTGCCTGTCATGTTCCCTCTGTCCCCTAGATGTCGCCCTTCCTCCTATCCTTTCCTACTTGTGATACCCTCGTTATCATTTGCCAACCATGTCTCATTTTACCCTATTAGTGTGCCTTGATTTACCTCCCTGCTTTGTTAGTCCTTTGCTGGTTGTTGTATGTATAACACTGTGAACTGGTTGTAGCTGTGACTCTGTTTTCTCTAGTTTGGGTTTTGTTCTCCTTATTTTTTGTAGTCTAGCCTTTGCAACCCCTTTAGCCCTATGTTAGTACCCTGTTTCAGCCTGCATTAAAGCCTCCCTTTTTGAACATTTGACCTCGCCTCTCTTGTCTGATTGGCACAAACATTACATAGAAAAACTAATCAATGCAGCACAGTTTAGTTAGATTTATCAAATATTACAGAAATTAATACACAAAATCCTTAGACAGGGTTATAAAATGGATTTATACAAGCGTGTTAAATTTATATTCATGAATCTAAAAATGTAGATTTTTGTGACATTAATGCTATATCTGTACATATTTTAATGCACAAAATGCACGTTAGAAAAAATACTTTAAGGATTCTTTGAAATGGAGAGCAGAAGTTTTGCTAAAAGTTATTATAAACATTACAGTAATAAGCCACTTTCTGCTGTTGTCATGCTGTCTGGTGTTTTGAATCTGCATATGAAATATGTTCAGAATACAGACAGGCAGATTTACATAATTTTAACTTTGGTCACCATAGAAACTTTCTGGGTTCATAGGTGTTACTATATAATATTCTAATGAAAATTTAATATGGGTTTCTAAATCTGGCTCTCTTTAACATACCTTTCATGAATATTTCTGAAAACATCCAGTTTTAAATTTAATTACTTTGACTTTCAGAATTTAACAAAAATTCCTGCGAGAAACTATGTATTTGTGGGACACACAGAAACAGTTTATCAGGAAATTACAATTTCTATATTGATGTTATATTAAAAATTGATAGTAAAAGTCCATCGTACCAAATAGAGTCTACATAATGATATATTTACCATTGTGACAACTTGTAGTGATTTGTTTTTTTAATGTGAATTTAATTCTTGACTGATGTAAAGTTAAGTATTTGATTAGAACTCAACATACACATGCATGACTTAATTAGCAGTCACTCTTATTTAACGTTTAAAGAGAAGAAAAAAACAGGAATGTCATGCATGAACCATCACCGTATATACATACATGCAGTATGTGCAGAATATGTATGTATACACACGCACACACACACACATACACACACACACACACACACACACACACACACACACATTACTTTTATCTTGGCCTCTGTCATTTTGAGAGTATCTTTGATGCATTTTAAGCATGTAGCTAAAATACTTGTTCACCTCTGTCTGGGAAAGCAGTAAAGCTTTTCAGAAGTCACCTTGGTTCGTCCAAAATCTAATAGCATTTTAATGTTCTGTCATTTTGTACACAACTTATTCTCTCCAGTTTCACGTGGGACTGAGCAAGCATCCTCACTGCCCTGCATCTGCGGCGGTAAGCGGGAGACCCAGTGGAGTCAGTGTGGACAGGTGCAACACACTGCACAGTCCTGTCTGAGCATCTTCCCCTGAGCAGTCCAAACATCGAGGAGCTCCCATCACGTGTGCTATTCAGGAAGCATCAGCTGCCAGCTAATTAAGATAAAACGCTCGGGCAAGGTGTCCATAAAAAGTCATCGTTCCCCAAACTCTTGGCTTAAGCAATACCTCTTCAAACAGGGAGGCTGTAATCGATGCTTTCTGACATTCTAAAATGTTTATAACAAAAAAAAATTAAACATCCAATTTTGAACGATGGAGGTAATCTACAAAGAAGGCAGGTTTGTTCGGTTCCACAGCATCCCTCAATGAATTTCCAAGGACACAAAAAAGATTAGTGACGATGTCATTCAGGAATACATAAGAGGTCATACATAATAAATGAATCATTTTCAAGCTGTATAAAAAGGGTCTTGTGTAACACTTGAGTGTTAAAGAGTCCACTACAGTGGCATCACCTGCCAGGGCAAGGGAAAGTGACTGATTGGTACACCGGATTAGGATCAGGGCCCTTGAGTTAATTAGTGGATAGTCCCCTAACAAGATAAATTAAGCAAGTGGCATTGTGGGTTCGATCTGCACGCAAATCCCTCCCTGTTAGGAGAGCAGATATCGCTCAGGGGTACGTGGTGTGGTCGGCGGGAGCGTGTAACAGCACACATTATTATACACAGCCTTATTATGTAAGACAGACGTATCCCGCTGAGCTCCTCATGCTCACTCACCAGCGTTGTCCCTCTTCATCTCCCAAAGCATGCTCACCATCAACAGTACCTTCATTTCATTATATTTGCTGTCAGTGACAGAGAAGGTCACGTGAACAATTACAGAGCTTCCCCCATTTCTACTTATAACACTCAGCGTAACAACGTAACATTCGTGTGGTTTTTTTTTCCGGAATGCTATTTATAAGCGCATAACCCATTTGGGCACGTGGGTAAATTAACTTCGTTTTGCGCAGTGCGGGAGAGCGGGTCGTGAACTCATCTCAGGGATGAACCGGTGCCCTGCGCTACCTTCACACCTCGAGAGATGCTATCAAACTGCACAAACACGACTAATGTCTGTCTAATGGTTACATACATTGACTAAAATGTCCCAGCTGTTTGGGACAGCTGTCATGTAGCTGTGTTTAATGAGCAACACATGGAGTAGCAATTATGATCATACCCCACCTGCTCTGAAATTTGTAAATTCTAAACAAGGACTTTTGCTGCACATTGATTCCTTTTGGTCTATTTATAGAAAAAAACTGAATGGTATGATTTATAAGCTTTAAACAAGAAATAATGGCAGATTAAAGCAGCCTGAAATGTATCATTCATAGCGTGCCCTACACTGTAAGGCATGACTCCCCCGCACAGACCCAGGTCTCAGTGACCCTAATGCAGTACATGCTTTTGTAAAGCGAAGAGACAGCGAGATGAGTGTGATAACGTAACTTAAAATCTGCTGACGTGACAGTGAGTGCGGTTCTCACAGGAGCTGACGAGCCCCCAGAATCACGGATCCCTGGTGTGGCATTCAGCCTTTGCTGCAGCAGACTACGCACTTTTATTGTCATTGCATACATATACATGTCACAACAAAGCTTGTTCTTTGCATTTAACCCATCCTCCCTGGGGGGAGCGGTGGGCAGCCACACGTGGCACCTGGGGAGCTGGTAGTGAGTGTCTTGATCAAGGACACACCTGGCAGCTGGGCCAGGATTGAAGCCAGGAGACCTCCATATCCCAGCCTGATGCTCCACCCATTGAGCCACCAGGCCGCTTTGTATGACACAGATTTTGTCACATTGTACTTCAGCTACACAAAGCCCAATACAAGAACACCTCTCCTTCAAAGGCCCTGAACCTGGGCTCATTAAGGTTGTCAGGACAGTCACTGTGTGTCTGTGGAAACAACTCTGTGGGTCATGAACAGCTACATTCTCATTCTACTGGCAGTCAATTTTATTGCAAAAACAATATAGTATAATTTAAAGTTGCTGTATGTCACTTAACCCTCAGTTTCAGGTGCACAATGTTCATCTCTGAAAGGCCATTGCTGGAAAAACTGTAAACTATGAACTTAACCGTAAATATATGTATTTTCTAAAAGAACATAAACTTTTTTCCTGCAATTTACTATGCTTGTCTTGGCATTGACATCCACATAATGAGTGTTTTCTAATATTAAATACAGCCCAATCTTCAGTTCCTGTGAAACCACACAGGCGACACAGCAGAGAACAGCATCTGTGGACTTTTGACCAGATGGCAATTAATTAGCATCTCCTGAACAATCAGTACTGGGAGTGATATGATCAGTACTGCTAACTTAGTACAGGGAAAGGAATGCATGAATTCATTAGCATCTCTGGAAGCTTCAGAACTGGTGGTGCTCTGGTCAGTACTGCTAACTTAGTACAGGGAGAGGAGTGTATGAGCAGCATCTCCCCAGTAAAAACACCTCATCAATTTTAAAGGTCTGGGCTGATGAACTTAAAACATTTTATACACTAAGTCACTGTTTTATTATTATTGAGGAAGGCCAGGACCACACATAATATATCAAATATGCAGTATATTAGCATATATATATATATATATATATATCTGCAAATGAACTGGAAATAATTATGATAACAATGAACTTTAAGTTGATTTGGTGGTGTCACCTTCTTCAGGCACAAATCATGTTGTACCTAAAGTCTGCAATGTTCTGTAAATCTTGCATGATTGCATTTATTTTCAGGAGAGCGGTTCTAATAAATTAAAGCATTCTAAATTTATGGTCTAAGGAATTAATTACAGCACCTCAGCTTCTGAGGAACTTTTGAGAAAGCAATATTTGCAAATAAAATGTGCTCTGAAATATTTCTTTTGCAAGAAAAAAGCTTGAAAACAAGTTAGCTAAATTTGCATGATTTGCTATCTGTTTATTCAATGCATCTGCTAACTCACAACCAAACATAACTTTCAAATCAATGGCATACTTATCTGGTTAAATACACAAAATATTTTGCTAAATTTAATAAATCTGCCACAAAATATATTGCTCTAGTAGATACAACTGGTTGAAGGAAACAAGCAGTTAATTGTAACGTAAATGTGAATCCATGCAGGTAGATATAATGTTATGTTTGGAGGGATTACTAATGTAATGCTAAATAATATCTGTAGTGAATTATATTCCTGCACCCTAAAAGAGATTTTAAAACAAAACAGTTGAAATGATTTGGTTTTGGATCTGCAGACTGTACTGAGCTGCACTGTGATGCTCTGCAGTAAAATTTTAAGCAGCATTAAAAGGCCCTGATATTGCAGTACAATACTGCAATACTGACCTGGCTTGACTCAGTGAAGGGGCCACCCACTCTAATTAGCTCTGTCAGAGACACAATTAATGGAAAGTCCTTGGACCACATCTGGACAAACCGGTTATTGAGAACCCTGTGTGGGCAGCGTTCTCATGCCAAAATGTTTCCTCAGCCCCCGTGTCAGATTGGCGCTCACCTATGGTGGTGATCACGGTCCCAGCGAAGAAGAAGGAGCTGCTCAGCTCCCACAAGCTGCTCTCATTGGACGGGCCACCTGCTGCTGGGTTCACACCCCCTCTCACCGCAGCCACCACCTGCTGGGGGGGTCAGGCACACAGAGGCTCGGTGATGCAACCAAAACTGACACACACTGACCGCAACAGCTGTGTGCACAGACAGGAAAGGATGTAAAGAGGCACCTTGCAAAACACCACACCTTGCTGGAACCGCAAAACTCTGTCTGAATAAAACTCAGGTGTGCTCAGGTGTGTATACAAGTCAGTGTTTTAAATGGAGGAAGAAAAATGCAAAGCTTTATATGTGTGTCACAGAACCATTCCTGTGAAGGTTTAAATGTGTGTATTATACAACGCATACACTCTTTTCTACGATTGCACAGATTTACACAGCTATAATCTTCTTCACACTCAATAAAGGCAAAGAAATGAGACAAGATGAATGATGATTTGAAATGAAGATGACCATCACAGCTGTAGGCTGTCACCTCTTATCTTGTACACACTATATTACATACATTACACATGGGCAGTGCTAGGCTCAGGACACTGTAACAAAAGTGACTGCCAGGCTCAGTGTCACATCCCTGCCTGTCATGTGTCCTCTGTCCCCTAGATGTCGCCCTTCCTCCTGTCGTTTTCTACTTGTTTCTTCATTATCAGTTACCAGCCTTGTGTCGTTCAGTGTGTTAGTGTGCCTTCATTTACCTCCCTGCTTTTGTTAGTCCTTTGCTGGTTGTTGTAGGTGTCTGTATGTGCATTTGTAAAGTTTCTGGTTACCCTTAGTGTGTTCATATTCTTACTAGTCCTGTTTAAAGCCTTGAGTGTTTCCCCCATTACCTGTGGTTTGGTTTTCCCTGTTTATCATTGTTAAACCCCTGTTCCTCTGTTAGTTTCTTGTTTTGCTCCTGATTAAAGCCTCCCTTCTCCCACATTCGGCCTCGCCTCTCTTGCCTTCTAGGCACCAACGTGACACTCAGGACACACTGTAACAAATGTGCTTCTTTGTGGCTGCACTGACACCACATATAAAACATATGGGTTACTGAGTTTTCTTGATTTATAGAATGTTCCAGAACATTCAGGCATTTAAAACCTCTGTTACACAAACTGGTGGGATGCAGTTTTTAAAATTTATATGTTTTGAGAATATTTATGCTATTACTTTGTCTTTAACGCATTGATATGTCACGACATGTAAGGATCAGTCTGTTAATGGTGGAACGCAGTGCAGAAACAATTTGAGCTGTCCATGGTACTGGATGCAAGCTACGTGCCTAAGATCAGCAATAAAACATTTCCTTAAAGCCAGTATACCTGATCTGAAACCCCAAGCTCCAAAGCAGTCAAAAGCAGCTGGCAAACTGCACTCTGAGATGAGAATAATGCAATGAAGACCATGGTGCGGAGAGGCAGAGCATCATCAGTAAACAGCTGCTGCAGCATGCGCCACACACAACAGGTGCAAGGAGCCTACAGAGGAGGGCCTATAGGGAGCCTACAGAGGGCCTACTATATATATGTGTGTGTGTGTGTGTGTGTGTGTGTGTGTGTGTGTACGGACAATCTATTCATGGTTTCCACACAAGCTGTAATAAAGTAGCACTCCTTACCTGGCTAAGCCGAGATGTGTGGAGATGGCTCTGTGATTTGGGTTGTACATGAACATCCTATAACCAGTACCTTACCACAGTTATCTAAATAAAACTGACTAAAAGTGTTTTTTTCCCCTACCTTTTGTTGAGAAATACAAATTTCATGTGTTACACTCAAAAAACTGTAAATGCTCTCCTTCATGGGAGTTTAGCCACACAACATCCTTCAGGTCCCCTCAGGGAGTGTACTCACATGTCTGGCACTCTATCTGTTAGGCGTGAACAGCAAATACACTGCAGCAGCTTTTGGGTTTTAAAATAGAATTTCATCTGACTGTATGAAGAATAATCAGGAGACAGGTGACCTGAGTCTGTATGAAGAACAATCAGGAGACAGGTGACCTGGGTCTGTATGAAGAA
>JABJVR010043513.1:0-14498 GCA_025773905.1 Chitala chitala
CGACACGTTATCACCCTGACACATCTCCTTGACATGTTATCTCCCCGACACGTTATCTCCCCAACATGTTATCACCCCGACACGTTATCTCCCCGCACGTTATCACCCCGACACGTTATCTCCCTGACACGTTATCTCCCCGACACGTTATCACCCCGACACGTTATCTCCCTGACACGTTATCACCCCGACACGTTGTATCCCCGACACGTTATCACCCCGACACGTTATCTCCCCGACACGTTATCTCCCTGACACGTTATCTCCCCGACACGTTATCACCCTGACACATTGTCTCACCGCGCAGGTAGCAGTGACATCAGCATAGAGAGTGATGAACATCGCCATGGTCATCCTGTGTGACAAGAAAGTTATTTTCCTGGAAGTTTCTCTCTGCTTCGCCCTTCACCTTTACCTGCTTGTTCCTCCACATGGGTTCAGTTTCTGTTTTTCGAGTCCAGAAGAGCCCCCACCCTCAGCACACCCACTGTCCTGCTGCCCTTCAGTCGTACCTGTGGCTCTGCTCCATTACCTGGCTCTCCAGCTACCCGCACTCACAACTGTGCTTTTCCCTGCACCACGCAAACATCTGGCATGTCATGTCTGTGCTCGTGCTGATCTGTAACCTTGTGTTAACTTCCTTTCCTCAGCTACCTCTCTAGGTGAATCTGTAGAGGTCGGTGGTCTGTGACTTGTGTGTCAGGCTGGGCCGAGGTCTGTGTGTCAGGCTGGGCCGAGGTCTGTGTGTCAGTCTGGGCCGAGGTCTGTGTGTGTGTCAGACTGGGCCGAGGTCTGTGTGTGTGTCAGGCTGGGCCGAGGTCTGTGTGTCAGACTGGGCCGAGGCCTGTGTGTCAGTCTGGGTCGAGGTCTGTGTGTCAGACTGGGCCGAGGTCTGTGTGTGTCAGTCTGGGTCGAGGTCTGTGTGTGTCAGTCTGGGTCGAGGTCTGTGTGTGTGTCAGACTGGGCCGAGGTCTGTGTGTCAGTCTGGGCCGAGGTCTGTGTGTCAGACTGGGCCGAGGTCTGTGTGTGTCAGTCTGGGTCGAGGCCTGTGTGTCAGTCTGGGTCGAGGTCTGTGTGTCAGGCTGGGCCGAGGTCTGTGTGTCAGACTGGGCCGAGGTCTGTGTGTGTCAGGCTGGGCCGAGGTCTGTGTGTGTGTCAGACTGGGCTGAGGCCTCTGTGTGTCAGGCTGGGCCGAGGTCTGTGTGTCAGACTGGGCCGAGGTCTGTGTGTCAGTCTGGGCCGAGGTCTGTGTGTCAGACTGTGTGGTTTTGATTCAATGACTGCAGAATGAAAACCAAGAAGACTGTTTCACTCGCTTGTTTGGAAGAAGTGATTATCATTCAGTTCAGTCAGTCAGTCAGTCAGTCAGTCATTGTCTTAACTGCTTAGTCCTGGTGAGGGTCGCAGGGAAGCCTGGAGCCCATCCCAGAGCACATAGGGCGCAGGGCATGGGACACCCAGGGCAGGGTGCCAACCCACCACAGGGCTCATTCAATTCAATTCAATTAATTTTTATATAGCACCTTTCACAACAATGTGTCTCAAACCGCTTTACAGAAAATCATTGTTGGCAGGGCCTCCTCTTTGGGTCCAGGACAAACCGGGTTGGTTTTGGTGTGCCCCTGAACGTGCGTTTATGCATTTCTCATGCAGCTCTGGAGCGGAAGATCTCCAGCAGGCAAAGTCGAGAAGAGCTGATCAGGCGTGGAGTCCTCAAGGAGATCTTTGAGAAAGGTATGGTGTGGATGAATCTGTGCTCACCTCGTTTGGCCTGTGGGTTTCTGATCCAGAAACAGACATGTCCAAAACTTCTCACTGTTTTTGGACAGATTTTGCACTTGTGTTCTCCACATTTAAATCCACTGGACGGTTGACTGTATTTGCTGTGTAGCAGTCAGTACTGTGTAGCTTTCTAATACCTTACATGGTTGTAGTTAAGGTTGTCCTAATTTCCTGGGGCATCAAAATTGTGTTTACTGCAAAGTAAATGGCATGAGGAGCGTTTGTACCCAGGGAACATACATGTGAAAATCTGTCATATCAGTTTGTTTCACAATTTTGTTTCATAATTAATAGCTGATTTTCCTGTATTCATTGGTTAAAGAAAAGTCTCATAGAGATTACATGTCAGAGAGGGTCAAGCTAAGAAGGAATTATGACAACTGAAATGTGCAAGTAGAACTGGGCTATGGACAGGAAAAACTGAGCTGCTGTTTCCTCTCTGGTTAAGTGAATAACGAAGTGGCCTCCAGTTCTGCTTTCTTTTCCTGTCCAGTATCTCTCACTTCATATTGAGACAGTGTGAAACACCTTTCCTGAGTCTGGTCATTGGTGTTGCTGACGGTTGTTTGGACTGGATGTTTACAATTACAGAGCTCCACACCGTGTGTGTCTGTGTGTGTGTGTGTGTGTGTGCACGTGTGTGTGTGCGTGCACACTCGCAGTTGGTCCTCTCTCCTCTGCCTGGGGGTGTTATCCTTTCTGTGTTTGCTCTGGTCACTAACAGTGGCACCTTTCCACTCTTTCTGTCACCTCAGACGGTACGATCTCTATACCACACGATGATGGGAAGTTAGAGAACGGGCGGTCGTCGGTTCCCATGTCCGGGGTGTTGCACTGCGACATTGCAGATCACACCTTCGAGGTGCTGCACGGTCCCGAGCTCGCAGAGGGCTCAGCAGGTACGCGCTGTGTGCAGAACGTTTGTATTCGCGTGACGCACCAGTTTCACCACCATACTCATACTCTTCTGTATAGCTGGGTTTTCTGAAATAATTCCCCGTTACACACACACACACACACACACACACACTCACTTGCCTCCCCGCTCCTCTTTCATAGCGTCTGTGGAGTATCAGCCATCAGTGAAGGTGGGGGTTTGTGTACCAGGCGCCAGCATCCTTCCTGTCCCCAAGAAACCCTCTGCCTTTCCTGGTGACAGTCAGGACACCCCCACAAAGCAGACGCCCTTCTCAAAGCAGCCGCCTGCACTCCCCCCCAAGCCATTCTCAAGGATGCCCGGCCACATCCCTGGTGAGTTCACAGCCTCCACCCCACCCGTACCTGTCACCAGGGGGCGCCTTGCTTTTGCAATGGCAGGTGAATGTTTTAGTGAGGCTCTACACCGCTCTGTTCACACAATTACTGCTATATAGCTCCACACTGTGTGCGTTTGTATGTCTGTCTGTCTGTCTGTCAGTCTGTCTGTTTCTCAGCCTGCATCCTTGTATGTTTGCATTTTGTGTTTCTGTGTGTGTGTGTGTGTGTGTGTGTGTGTGTGTGTGTGTGTGTATATGTTTCCCAACCTGAGCCCCTGTTTTTTCACATTTGTGTGTATGTTGCTGTCTGTCTGCTGGTTCCTGTCCTTATTTTTTCAATTTTGTGTTTTGTGTTTGTGTGTTTGTGTGTATGTCTCTCAGCCTGTGCCCTTGTTTTTTCACATTTGTGTGTGTGTGTGTGTGTGTGTGTGTATGTCTCCCAGCATGAGCCCTTATGTGTTCACACGTGTGTGTGTGTGTGTGTGTGTGTGTGTGTGTGTGTGCATATGGAAACTGCTCATACCTAGACGTTTGCTGAGAACATTCTGAACTGCTGGACGCCACTCTTCCATCCTCAGTGCTCGGTGCTGTGTGTGAGGTGTGTGCCAGGCTGAAGGGAAGGTGCTCTGTGACAGATGGCATCATGAGGACACCTCCTGCTAAGTTTCCCCGCTCTGTGGCTGGTTGCTCTGTCACGGAGGCTCAGGCAGCAGTGAGGAGATGTAAAACTGCTCTTTCTGGCAGCCCTCCCTCACTAAAGCTGCAGTGAACCTTCAGCTAACAGCCTTCTGTGCTGAACGTGCTGAAATACTGCACATTTTCCATTCTTCCTAATTCCACTAATCCTGTGGAGCACACTGATCAACAGTTGGCTTTAAAACACAGGCAGATTTTAATCCTCAGCTCTCCAATGACATTATAATTAAAACATGATTAAATTTTTTTTTAATGAAAAAGGAATGATGAGGCTAGTGTGTTACTATGGCTACTCACACTGAGACCTGGTTCACAGCTGCTCGCACCTGAGTGGTTTAATGCACCTGGAGAAGATGCTTAGGAGCTGGCGCCGTGTCCAGGTAGTGCAAGGGCAGGTCAATGCAGGGGGCTCAGTTTCACAGCTGTCCGTGTTCAGGTGGGTCCACCTGCTGACTAACTGCGTCTGCCTCTCCACAGACCCAGGCCAGCCCATCAAGCTGCCCTGCATGGCAGTCAAGCTGTCCCCTCCACTGCCTCCCAAGAAGGTGGTAATCTGTGGGGGTGAGCCGCCACTCCCTGCCTTTCCCCAGAAGTGCCCCCCCATGCCACCTCTGGGCACACACCAAGGTAGCCTGCTCCCAGGGACCCCAGGACCCCATCCCGTCACTGTGCACCCGCTGCAGTACGGCCCCTTACCTGTCGCTGTACACCCACCAAGCCGTGTCATTGAGGAACTGAACAAGACACTGGCTCTCACCATGCAGCGGCTGGAGAGGTGTGTGTGCGTGTGTGTGTGTGTGTGTGTGTGTGTGTGTGTGTGTGTGTGTATCCTCTAAGATGAGACTGACTATTTGAATGAAATGAGTGTGTGCATTCTGTGAAGCTGCTTTAACGAAAACTGAAAGGCCTGCGTGTGCTCTGTACGCAGTCTGAAATGACAGTGTGTGTCTTGTGTAAAGACTGAAATTACACCGTTTTCCGCTCACAGTCTGAAATTGCTATGTGTTTTCTGTACTCTTATAAAAAAAACCCCAGTGTACAAAGAGAGGTGCTTTGATGCACCTGTTCGGTGTAGAGGCTGTTTGCTGTTCTGGGCCTAGTCACACTAAGCAGAGGGAGGGGTCTTTTTTCTCTCAAATCTACTGTTTTTTCTGTCATATTGCTGTGGAAACTGATAGTTTCTATGTTGAAATTCAGAGACAGATTTTTTTGCTGTACCAACAAGAAAGGCATGTACAGTCAAAATGTCTGAATTGATTTAGCTGCATGGAAAAAAAGTACTCATCAGCTGTAAAATCAAATACAGTAAGTAATCGTGTTAATTGCATGTGAAATGTGAATGTCAGGGGTTAGGGGCTGACATAACGTCCACCACACAGCTGCCTCGGAGCTCATACAAGCAGCTGTGTCACTCTGCCTTTCCCTTCCCTTGTGGTGTGTCGCTTTTCCCTCTTCAAGGTTGTATGTGTTTGCTGTTTTGGTACTTTTCCACTAGTTGTACCATGCTGTGTGTCACACTTTGCAGAAAAAGCCACAAAGGAGGACCAGGTATAAGTGCAGAGAGGGTTTTATTAAAGGGAAACCCTATCCAAAGGTACATACAAGTAACTTAAATGCAGTATACACCGGAGTTATAAACAACAGTGCTAGGGTCAGGGCAGGGCAGGGCAGGGCAGGACGGGGTGGGGTGGGGCAGGAAAAGGCACTGAAACACCACATAGGCAGTCTGACAAGTGACAAAGGAGACAAGAGTGGACAGGCTTTAAATAGATACAAGAGAAAGCTAGACCTAGGTGCAAACACTGAATCAGTCAGGGGTCAAGCCAGAATGAGTAAAACAGAAATAGAAAGGACTAGGTAGCACATAGAGCTCATAGAAAGTAGACAGGGCTAGACCAGGGTCATGACACTGTGCTGTACCATGGCAGACGGTCCTTATTAGGCTCAGGACCAAAGCATTCTGGAGACCCTCAGCTGAGCTGAGCTACATCACAGTGACATGAGTGTTTCAGGTGTCTGTTTGCTGGACTGCAGGCACCTTCTTTAAATTTTGAGTGAAGTCATGTGATTTTTGGTTTCGTTTTAAATTCAGTCTGGTAAGAAAATTATGCAAAACTGTAACAGCACTGTTTGTGAGTACGTGTTGGCCAAGAGCAGTGTGACATGTGACAAAGAGCTACTGGTGATGGTCCTGCTCAGCCCAGTTAGCTGCTTCTGTTACATTCTGTTACTTTATCGAGACCCATACATTTGTATACACCTTCAAATAATTTTTTACTGCATAATAATACTAATATACAATATATTATTTGTAGTTATTGAAGTGAGCAGAACCCGCAGGGGAAGGAGTGAGCAGGTCGGTTTACTGAACAGACAACAAAGACCACAGAGCGTAAATGAAGATCAGGCAGATGTACAGAAGAAAACTGGACACAAGGGCAAACTGATGGAGGACCGTAGAACATCAGAAAAACTAAAACAAAGGCATAAAGGAAGAAGAAATACCCAGGGCATGATCCAAACTCGTAGCCGAACACTTAGAACAACCATGAAGACAAGCAGATTAACAAACATCTAACCAGAGAACATTTAACAGGAAACCACTTAGAGATACAAACGTACAGAGACAAGGAAAACAGAGACTAAAATAGTGCTGAAACAAATCAACACCAGGTGTGAACAACAATTAGGCAGAATAGCAGAGGAGACTAGGAGAGGGCGTGGTCACACAGACACACTGTGACATTCTTATGCAATGATGTCATACATCATCCAGGAGGAGATCTGTGAGCGCTACTGGGCCAGTGGGACAGCACAGATTCTATAAAAAACAAAAAAACTGGTCTGTACTGAGCCCTTCTTTGTCCCTGTTCACTGACAAGTTCAGCAACCTTTATGGAATTCTGTTATCACGAAAGTGCTTGACACTGTCCATATGGGAGTTTGAGTTCCTCAGTTTCGTTGTTGACATCAGGTTTGTCCTGGATGGGGTTGGGAGGAAAGGTGTCGTTGTGTTTTGCTAGTGGTTGAACATTCTGGGCCATTCCAGTAAATGACATAGTTTTGACTCCTGTAGGTGCAATACTTAAACATGCAGATTTTTTCTGAATCCTGTGCAGTCAGGGACTGTGGACATTTATAGTTTGAGAGGACTGTGCAGAGCTTCTCAGTGTTGTTTGACTAAAGGTAGACGTTTGCATTCTCATACTTATAATTAGCGTTTCCTTTAACCAAAAGCATGCATCGTTAGTGCCTGCTCCTCTTCTGTTGTTTTCTGTTTGTACTGTCACTTTGTGTTTACTGCGCTCTGCCCATTCACTGAAAAAGAGTATTGGTGTTCCCTTCACCTGTCCACAGCTCTGTCCTGCACGCTGTCCCCTCGCTGCTCATCAATTGCGAGGACAACAAGGAGAACGTGCCAAACGAGTCCGATTATGAGGATCTGCCAAGCATGTACAAAGATGAAGAGGAGGAGGAAGAGGAGGAAGAGGAAGATGAGGAAGATGACACGCTGTTCACCAGTAAGGGTATTTTCTGACACTCAGCGTTCCTGGGCACGTGGCTTTTTTCCCTTGTCCTGTAGAGTCATGGATCCACGTGATACTTCCTTTTGTTACACACCTGATGTGCTAATGAAACTCTCGGACACCAGTAGGGCGTGTTCTGTGACAGCGTCATACAGTGACAGTATCCTTTCAAAGCTGCCTCCTGTGCTCGCCTCCTGTACTCGCCTCCTGTGCTCACCTTCTGTGTTTGCCTCCTGCACTCACTTCCTGTGCTCACCCTCTGTGCTCACCTAATGTGCTCATCTCCTGCTCCCACATTCTGTGCTCACCTCCGTTGCTAACTTCTTGCACTCACCTCCCGTGCTCACTTCCTGCACTCACTTCCAGCACTCACCTCCTGCACTCAGCTCCAGTGCTCACCTCCTACACTCAGCTCCAGCGCTCACCTCCTACACTCAGCTCCAGTGCTCAACTCCTGCACCGAGCTCCAGTGCTCACCTCCTACACTCAGCTCAAGTGCTCAACTCCTGCACTCAGCTCCAGTGCTCACTTCCTACACTCCGCTCCAGTGCTCAACTCCTGCACTACATTGACAGGATTAATTGTCCAGCTGCTTCATTCTGTCCTCCTGGGAGGAAATCGCTCCTTGGCTGACCTACTGAAGTTTAGTGTGACAGTGTCTTTGTACTGCTGTCTGTGCCACCCCTTCATTTTTATCTTGATTGGTTGAAGGTTCAATGTCGCATTTCCACAGAAAGCAGAACAAAGACTGTTGGAGGAAAGTTTAATAATTCACAAAAGTCACATAAAACCATTATTTCAGTTCTAAAAATGGCAGCCAGGGGGCAGATTGGGATGATCAGGGTCTATCAGTAAAGATGATGCTGTTATCAGTCACTCACCAGAAAGCTGATTGGGATGACCAGGGTTTGTAACTAATGATGATGTCATTAACAAATACCCAGCAGAACAGATCGGGATGACCAGGGTTTGTCACTAACGATGATGTCGTTAACAAATACCCAGCAGAAGAGATTGGGATGACCAGGGTTTCTCACTAACGATGATGTCGTTAACAAATATCCAGCAGAACAGATCGGGATGACCAGGGTTTGTCAGTAACGATGATGTCGTTAGCAGATTCCCAGCAGGCGGCTCTTGGCATCACGTTTGCCTACTTCTGAAAAATGGCAGCACTCCCCTCTCAGCCTGTGCATGTAATTGACTAATGTGCCCTAATTAACTAGGCCCTAATTTTCCTTAATTAACCAGACCCTAATTAACTTGATGGCGCTGACAGGCCTGCTGCACATGTGTGACTGTTGCATGCTAGCACGCAGATCCCAGAGGATGCGTGCTGGCATGGGAGCAGAGCGTGAATGCCATTTCAGAGCTGCACTGGCCCAGTACACGCAAACATACATGAACCTCTGCGTGTGCTAGCTATGTACACACATAAGAATGGTGGCTGTGCGAGATTTTGCATATAACTGCTCTGTATGTAGGTGCTTTAAGGTCATATGGTTTTTCTGTTAACTGCCTACACAGGTTTACAGAACCATGTAAATATGGAGTATGAAGAGGGGGCTCACCCCCCCTCCCAGGTCTCGAGACTTTCTGTGTTGACTGGGTTACAAGAAACCTAACAACAGTACTAGGAGGAGATCTGGAATCACAATTAAGTGTAAAAAGATGAGCAAATCTGGGCTTCATCAGATGGGGCTGTTTGTGTTTCTTTGACCAACAACCCAGATGAAGTGGTCTTTCAGTCTGATTTGAAATAGTATGATTTCACACCCATTTTGTTAGTCTGATGACAAATTTTCTGTTAGGGACAGTGGTGAAAAAATGGCCATGTTTGTTCTGTTTGTCCCTGACAGGCACGCTAGCCCAGAAAGTGCTCAGGAAAGACTCTCTAGCCATAAAACTGATCAACCGGCCATCTCAGCGGGAGCTAGAGGAGAAGAACATCCTGCCTATGCAGACAGATGAGGAGCGACTAGAGGCGCGGCAGCGGATCGGAACCAAACTCACACGGTATGAACGATATTGAACTGCACAGCAGTACTGTCTGATCAGCACCAAGCTCACACAGCAGTACTGACTGATCAGCACCAAGCTCACACAGCAGTACTGACTGATCAGCACCAAGCTCCTTAAAGCAGTACTGACTGATCAGCACCAAGCTAACATAGCAGTACTGACTGATCAGCACCAAGCTCACACAGCAGTACTGACCGATGAGCACCAAGCTCCTTACAGCAGTACTGACTGATCAGCACCAAGGTAACATAGCAATACTGACTCATCAGCACCAAGCTCACACAGCAGTACCATCTGATCAGCACCAAGCTCACACAGCAGTACTGACTCATCAGCACCAAGCTCACACAGCAGTACTGACTGATCAGCACCAAGCTCCTTAACAGCAGTACCATCTGATCAGCACCAAGCTCACACAGCAGTACTGAGTGATCAGCACCAAGCTCACACAACAGTACTGACTGATCAGCACCAAGCTCACACAGCAGTGCTGACCGATCAGCACCAAGCTCCTTACAGCAGTACCGTCTGATCAGCACCAAGCTCACACAGCAGTACCATCTGATCAGCACCAAGCTCACACAGCAGTACTGACTGATCAGCACCAAGCTCACACAGTAGTACTGACTGATCAGCACCAAGCTAACATAGCAGTACTGACTCATCAGCACCAAGCTCACACAGCAGTACTGACTGATCGGCACCAAGCTCACACAGCAGTACTGACTGATCAGCACCAAGCTCCTTAACAGCAGTACCGTCTGATCAGCACCAAGCTCACACAGCAGTACTGACTGATCAGCACCAAGCTCACACAGCAGTACTGACTGATCAGCACCAAGGTAACATAGCAGTACTGTCTGATCAGCACCAAGCTCACACAGCAGTACTGACTGATCAGTACCAAGTTCGTTAAAGCAGTACCATCTGATCAGTACCAAGCTCCTTACAGCAATACTGTCTGATCAGCACCAAGATACACACAGATAAAACATAAATACAAGCACTATACAATTAATGACATTCTACAGTAGTAGAAAACTACCAGAAATAGTTAACAATAGTAGTCCTGTATGTAAGTCAATATTACTGTATATTATGTAACAAGTTTCTGACACCAATATGCACACTGCCACAGATTTGCAACTTTTCCACTTCTGTGTTTGTTTACCAAAACGTGAAAAACTTGGAGATTATTTTATGTTAATATTACCAGGTTTTTAATAAAGCCCTTAGTAGACCTACTGAGATCTGTATGACTGCCACACCTGAAACCAAACAGATATTTTGGGAACCTCTACTTTTGTTAAAGATCTGCTCACTTGAGTGTAGCAGATGAGCCAATGAACTGATAGACCAATGACATGATGAGCCAATGAGATGATGAGCCAATGAGATGATGGGCCAATGAGATGATGAGCCGATGAGACGATGAACTGATAAACCGATGAGCTGATAAGCCAATGAGATGATGAGCCGATGAGATGATGCAGTGCTTTATATTATTTTGACCTGTCATTTTGATGCATATAACAATGAAATAAGCATGATTAGTGGAATGCCTGGTGTTTCCTGGGTGACGGGATTCATAACTGGTGAAGATGCTGATAGGGGAATTGTACCCAACTCATACCCCCCCACCCCAAGACACACACACACAATGTGAACATGTCTTGTGTGGAGTATTTTGTGAACAGATTGCATAACTTATGTCTCTCTATTTATTAAAATAGTTTGCAAGATTCTGTTAGATTTATTTAAATTTTGAAATTTTATGCAAAGAATGGTGGAATTTTTAAAGGATAAATTTGCTGTCTTGAAGCACAGATTAACCCTCAGGTTGAGGCCTGACAGGTTTGGTCTAGTGCCAAACTAACTCTCTCACAGTCAGGTGGTGCAAAAACATGTATTTATATCTTTAATAGATGTAGTCAAAGAAGAGAAAGGAGAAGTGAAGAGGGAAATGACATAGTGTGGCTTAGGCTGAGCCCTGGCGTGACTTGCTGAGCCTGGCGACCCAGAGGTATCCAAAAGCGAATGTGAGGTTCATTATGACACGTATGTGCCATGATGCCAGGGGAGCACATGTGACTGTACAAGCGCACGTAGCAGGAAGTGCGTGGCGAAACCAGAAGGCAAAAGTGACAAGTGGAAATTTGTCTTACACATTTACCTCCTTTGCTGAGAGGAAGCTGAAAGAACACACGCTGATGCCCGTGTCGGGCAGACGGACGAACACAGACACACACACAGTTGGAGCGTGGCTTGTGGCCAGAGCTGAGATGGTCCACAAACTGATCCGCGTTTTCTTTCACAGGAGACTGAGCCAGAGACCCACAGCCGAGGAGCTGGAGCAGAGAAATATCCTGAAGCGTAAGTCTGGCTCCTCAGCCCCATCTGGCTCCCTCTGTCCAGAAGGTTGTCAGATCATGTCCCAAGAAGGACTTTTCAGTGTACTGCCTCACTTCAGCTGGTTCAGGGAAACACTGGCGGTTTGAAAACCGATTGCTGTGAAACTTGCAAGAAGATCCTAGTCCTTGTGTATGTAGAGTACATTAGGCATTAGAAAAGTTAGAGAGAATATAGTACACTGTTTCCTGAAATGTGACTGCATTTCTCAGCACCTGTTACTGTTACAGCTATTAAATCAAACAGCACCTGTTACTGTTACAGCTATTAAATCAAACAGCACCTGTTACTGTTACAGCTATTAAATCATACATTTAAAGTGTATCTGACTGACAGTTATGGAAAAGAAGCACAGGTTGGTGCTCTATAGGGCTTCCGTTCGCAACACCTCATACTTCTGGGCTGTTATGACAGGTAGCTAAAAACTGGAAATGTCACCACTTGAAAACTGACTGTGGAAATCCCTGGAGGGTGGGGGCTGACATTGTTTACACCAAACAGTTTTACTTTGGGGATGGATGATGACCTGTAGTAAGAGCCAGCTTACCGGAAAGCTTACAGAATGTAACTGGAACAGTTGAGTGAAAGGGAGCTTTGTTTTGTGACTCAGAGTCGTGTTTTTACTAGTGCAGAAAGTGTCTCCTTATCAACCATTTTCTGGGTCTTACTAAAGTCTGCATCATCTGACAGCCATGTGAGATGTGCAGCTGTTGATAAAGTCTCAGCACGAATGTAACAGTGACCTAGTGAAAAAAAGTATTTTGTTTATGTTTGTTCGCTGGTTGCCAGGCACAGCTCTGCATCGGTTTCTCCACAGTGGTAACTCAGGCTTCTCCACACCTTCTCCAAGGCGTCACCTTCCCTTTCGTGTTGACTACACTATAGTCTGTCTGATAGCACACGGAGAGATCTCATCATACTGAAATGTTGGTGTCTGTAAACTGGAAATGCAGCTGACTGCTGCAGAGCCCCTTTCCCTCCACACTTTCGTTTAATTACTGCTTTGGTTTAATTAACCTTTTCTTTGAAAGATATGGCACCGTTTGTGAATGCAGATAAAACTGTCTTCTGGCTAGTTGAGATACTGATGGTTTGTGTACCGCTAAAGGAAGTCAGAAAAAGATATGTACACATCAGTGGTGTGACCACACTGAAACACAGACAAAGGTTGTGCAGATGAACGCACATCGCCCCCTCTTCCTCTTCAGTCGGTTTGGTAAACAGTCAAACTTGTGAATAAGTGTTTCTTTTAATGGAGGGACATGTACATACAGCAGAAAGGAAATGTCACCTCTATAGCTTATCTCTGATCACAGCATGACCTCTGCAATACCTCTGCTCCCCCCCAGCAAGGAACGAGCAGGAAGAGGAGGAAGAGAAGAGAGAAATAAAGAGGCGACTGTCACGAAAGGTAAGTGGGTTGTGAGGGTAACTCAGTGTAAAGAGGGGGTAAGGAGCGCTGTGTGACTGCTTTGTTCAGCTCCAATTTCAAAGGGACTTCAGACTGTCTGTCTGCTTTCAGACTACTTTCTGTTCTTTCCCCCTAGAAGAGAGCAAAACAGCAGGGAAACAGCAGTGAGTCTGTTAAAAGGGGGAAAAACATTGAAGTTCATCAAAAGTAGTATTGCAACAACACACATTTTGATGTAGCTGCTGCTTACCTCAGTCCCACTGTGTGATGCAACAGCATCTCGTCTGAACGCGAGTCTCATCTGAACGCGAGTCTCATCTGAGCGTGAGTCTCGTCTGAGCGCGAGGTCTTCAGGGCGTCTATGTTTACGAATTTCAGTTATTTATCTTCATTTGTCATTTTTTAGAACCAAAATCAGACAGGCTTCTAATATCATATGACATTTAATTTGAATTTCCTCTTTTGCATGTGCGTGCTGCTTGTATAATTGTTTTAGTTTTAAGGGTTGTTGGAGTATTGACTGAAATTTAGCATGACAATGGAGTGTGGAGCATGCACGTGACTGCATCCTCCTGGCAAAATGATGCAAACGAGGCCTTAAAAAATGTTTATTTCACTGATGTGGAGACTGATGTGGATCTGGACCGGAATGCAGTTCTGTCCAATTATGAAAAAGAGCAATAACCCACCAGCTACAAAAACAGAACCCAACTGGGCTAGTCAATAAACTGGGCTAGTTGTGAAGGCCATAAAATGTTTGCAGTACAGGGTATGGTGTCCTCTCCGTAACGTTACGTGGTCGTTTTTTTTGATAGATGTCAGGAAATCACCAAGTTTGAAGTTTGTTTTGTGCTGCACGTACCCCTCCATGCTCATGTCCGCTGCCCCCCCCCCCCCACATCCAGCTCAGTCAGAGGCCCACAGTGAAGGAGCTCCGTGAGGCAAAGATTCTCATCCGTTTTAGCGACTACGTAGAAGTGGCTGATGCTCAGGATTATGACCGTCGGGCAGACAAGCCATGGACACGTCTCACTGCAGCTGACAAGGTAACGATGCTCTCATTCTGTGGCTCAAGTACACCATGTGACAATGTTATTGTTATTGAGTGTGATCTCTTCTGCCACCTAGTGGCTCTGTGACAGCAGTACAGTCAGTCAGTGTGCTCAAGTCTGCCTCCTGCTGGCTCTGTGACAGCAGTACAGTCAGTCAATGTGCTCAACTCTGCCTCCTGTTGACTCTGTGACAGCAGTACAGTCAGTCAATGTACTCAACTCTGCCTCCTGTTGACTCTGTGACAGCAGTACAGTCAGTCAATGTGCTCAACTCTGCCTCCTGTTGACTCTGTGACAGCAGTACAGTCAGTCAATGTACTCAACTCTGCCTCCTGTTGACTCT
>JABJVR010043513.1:19402-30929 GCA_025773905.1 Chitala chitala
GTGATACAGCACGGTGATACAGCACGGTGATATAGCACTCAACACAACACCTACCAGGGTATGTACCACAAAGCAGGTGACTCAGCCAAACCTTCCTCAATGCCAGCCTACAGTTTTTTTTCTGGCGGGGGGGACAGTATATGTTGAGTATGTTCAATATTGTGTGTAGGCAGGAATGAATGTTTTGGTGACTATGTCTCTGTACTGTGAGATACTGTGTAAATACCAACCTGGCTGGTGTTTGGGTCTCTCCACATGTTCAAATATGTACATTCTTTTGTATAGGCAAACTGCATGTATCCATTTCACTTACTGTCATTAACAATGTATGCAGTTTCTTAGATAAATAAACCGTATTAAAACGTTTGTAAATAGTTAAAGGAGTACACATCATTGGTGTCAGTAGGTGCGTAAACAGGCATCCACAAGTACGTGTGCTTACACACACACACACACACACACACACACACACACACACAGAACTGCTATCTCAGTGGGGTTTGCCTGATGGAGCATCTGAAGCAGACTTATTATAGTTTTGAAATTTTCAGTAATTTTGACTTAGTTTAGCATGTCAGATTTCAGTTCTGCTTTTAGTATCAGCAGTTATAAAAATTGTTAAATAGTTCTGATTGAAATTATTGGTTTTAGTTTCGATTTAATTTAGTTTTCTGGTTACCATTCTGAAACACTAACATTAAAAATACAAATTTTCATTTTAACATTTTAAATTAAAGTGAAAAATTTCTTAAAAACAATGACAAATGCTGCAATGGTTCATTCAAGTTTCTACTGAAAAGCAGGGAGTGAATCACAGGAAAATGTGTTTTCATGCTGTTTTCTAGCAAACAACTTAATCTTTCTGTAATTTCTGTGAGACAATGTTTTTTAAGACAGAGCTAAAATTTTTTAAACCTCAAATGGGACTTTCCCTTTTGTTGAATGGTTGACTGTTCAATCTCAGTATTATACACAGCTGAAAATACCAATTTATTGGTTTTTCTGATTGTTGCCTTGCAATGAAAAACCCACAGAGAATGTTGGTTTGGTGGTGTAATTATATCATATTTTTCAGCAAACATTGGCACTGTTAGAACATAATGTAAGCACAAAAGCCCTATGTCCCCATACACTTTAGTTGCACTACAAAGAATGTAACAAAAATTATGTAAAAACTCTGTAAACACTGCATTGTGTGTGAAAGTAACTGGAAGTTCCTGTCATAGCAGAATGTATTTCTGAAAAGGTCAGCTGATATATCAGATTCCAAGTACACAAAAACTCTGCGAAACTTCCAAAATCCCACTGATAAGACCAGTTAGGGTTCTCATTTCTTCTGAGAAAGCATTGTTGAAATCCTTTGTACCACTTTGCAGAGTGTATATGTTGGTATTCACTGGCAACTGGTCAAACATCTCATTTGGAACACACTTGGATTTAACACTGATTGGTCAGTTATAGCTTTCACTGTTACTGTTCACTGTTACGTTTTGGGGAATTAACTACTTCAATTTCCATGGGATAAAAGCATAAACATGCAATATCCATCACAGTGGATGCAGAGTCTGAAGGAGTTAACATTCTGCATCTGAAAATATTTTCTAGGCAAGATAGAAAAAATGAAAACTTCAAACTTAATTTTATATTTGTTCGTTTTGTGTCATAATTTATAGTTTTATTTTAGTATTTTTGCAAGTTATTTTTAGTTAAAAACTTTATGTAAAGTTTCTGTCTGTACAGGAGTCCTAACTCTGGAGACTGACGCAAGTGAACCGAACTGAGTGTTCACACTTGTATAGTCCGCTTTGTTGCGAACAAAGATGGCATCGCTACGGTCGGCCCGCTCTTCACCCCCATGGGCTGACCTGGCCTGGCGTGGCACGGCATGGGGGGCAGCTACACGGAGTGTGCCGGAGTGCCACAGTACTTGTGCCACAGGTCGATGGCCTTAGTCACGATGGCATCAGTGTTCTCCTGGGGTATCTGAATGAGAAACGCCAGCTGGTGACACAGTAACTCTCAGCCCTCTGGTGGGCAAACATGCACAAACACTGCTGCTAGTGTACGAGCTGTCTCTCACCTCACACACCGTGCACACACACACACACACACACGAGCTCAACCCAGAATCTCAGTCCCTTCTGCCTGTGGACAATCTGAGCACAAAGGATCTCGTCTAGATGACAACCTGCCCCTAGTTATAAAGGCCCCAGTTCAACAACCCATTACAAAAAAAGCAGCTACTTGGTTGAAAATAATTTTAAAGGCTTTCTGAGGTGTTTTCCTTGTGGCATCTACTTTTGTATATCTGAAATCTGGACAAGTACTTTGGTGCCATTAGGAATAAAAGTGTAAATATCAGGTTCTACAGTTTGTTAAACCAAGACAGGAACAGTGTAATCACAAGAATTTGAGAAGGACCACAGGTTTGATCAGAAGGCGGTCCGTAAGTCTGACTACTGTGCCCACCTTGCTGAGGAACTGGACAACACCTTCCGGCCGGTTCAGACCCATCAACATGATCTTATAGCTCAGGAGGATCTCCACGGCAACAAACACGAGGATCTTGCAGGAGCCACTAATTACCTTGTCCCAGACCCTGTGAGAAGGTGCAGTAAATATATGACCCTTCCCAGAATGCACTTTGACATCCTTTGTTCAGTGTCAAAGCAAATACTACTTTGAAGTACAGTCGTACTTTTTTCTTCCTGTGAGCAGTATATTTTGATATTGGTGGCAATGTCGATGTATGATTTAAAATTGTATGTTACACACTGATCGCAAAATCGAAAATCACTGTCATAACAGATGTGTAGCTGTTCTGCTATCCCCCACCCCAGTCTGACAGCACTGGGTGACAAAATGATAAAGAAAGGCTTACATATCTGAGCTCGTGGAAGCTGTCTATAACAGGGGTCATGACAGGATACTGGTTGCATGATGTGGAACCTCAGGCCTTTATTTCGATATGTCTACGTTGTGTGGGTTATAAAGAGACATCCAACCTACACAAGACCTGCACCATTACACTTTTACCAAAATGTTTGCACCCCCTCTCCCATTGTGCTGAGTTCACAAACAACCTTCTTTAATGTCACCCTAAACAGTCTAAGTGCACACATGGAACTGTGCACTTAGACTGTTTAGGGTGACACTAAAGAACAGTTAACTGCTGAACAAATAGACTGAGACGGTGACTGATCTGACCAAAGAGAGGCATAAGGTCCCACTGACCTCTGCAGGCTGGACTCAGGAAGACACCCAGCAAAGCACCGACGAAACCACAGACTGTAGGGCAGCATGCTGAGGGCGCCGCAGGAGCGGAGGTGGCACACAAGTCTACTGTCCTCCATGTTTAGGTAGTGCTCCAGGCTCTGGGGCTGCTCAAACAGGGCAGGCACACCGATTACACGCCTGAAGGCTACAAGTTCAAGTCCCACAGTGTACAGTGGTACCTCAACTTGCGAGTTTAATTCGTTCCAGGTTACTCATAATGCAAAAAATTTGTATCTTGAAACTAATTTTCACATAGAAAATTATGGAAATCCCATTAATCCATTCCACACCCCCAAAAATATTAATATAAAAATCACTTAAGGAAAGTAAGTAAAGACAAATCCACCTGCACTTTACCTTTTTGAAGAGACAGAGAGCCAGCAAGTGGGAAGCGGATGACCAGGCATCCCATGGTTTGCCAGCCGCACCTTACAGGAAACAAAGTGTACCCACGCTCTCGTCTTCAACTTGTTCAAACATAGGGTTACCAGACCACCCGCAAAAGGAGGACATGTCCTCCTTTTTGATATCATGTCCTTTGCCTAGCAGGCATTGGCTGAAAATGTGAAAATGTCCGGCTTTCTTGCTTTCATCAGTCACTGACTTGGCCGTGCTGTTGGCTGTAATTACACGCCATCATCTCTATGTTTTAACAGGAAAGAGCAAATCTGAGGCTCGAGCCGCTCAACACGCAACGTGTTCAGTGCGTTAATTAGTATGACCCTGTTTTAATAAATCAACATGGCCACGCACACGTGATACGTCGCCAGTTTTGTGTTCTTTGTTATACAAATATATATGTAAGCCTATATACAAAGCCTTACAAAGGAGGACAAAGAACATTATATTACATATTTTATATATAATTGTGTTCTTTGTCCTCCCTTTTGACCTTTGGTGTCTTCCTTTGGATATGCAGGCATCTGGTAACCCTATTCAAACAGGTGCTCGCAAGTCGCAGCCAATCGCTCATATGTTGAGTTTTTACTCGTAATGGGAGTCTCGCTCGTATTGAGCAAAAATGATTATATGAGCATGTACACAGCTCTCATAACTCAAGTGTTCGCTCGCAAGTTGGAACATTTTTTAGTGAATATTTTCACTCGTATCTCGATCTACTCGCAAGTAGGGGCACTCGTATGTCAAGGTACCACTGTATTTTGTGCCAGCGCTTCAACTTAGGTGGACAGGTGCAAACTGCTGCCACAGCACATCAGCTGTCTGTTAGCAGCGTGAATGAAAGCATTTGTTTAATCAGTTAATGACAAGGGCCTACTGTCATTGTAACAAAGGGTAGAGCACTTTAGGGCCACTTGCACTCACAAGGTGTGGGATGCTGTCTCCAAACTTGTTGTTGAACTGATTGACAAAGCACTTGATTAGCCAGTAGCAGTCAACAGGGTCATCCACTATCTCCTCCATGGACCTGGCTATGACCAGGAAATCCTCATGCTCCTTGCCCTGCAAATGACAGGACAGCGACTCAGTTCAACCATGAGCCATTTTACACAAACCAAACAGCGTCTGTAATAAATCACAGTTCTCGTCATTGCATTTAAAAACACAGATGTACAACCTTATGCTTGTCTACTACCAGTAAATTGCAGTTGCAGCCTCAACAGAATAATCATACTGGTATGAATTTGTATGTGTAAAACACAATTTCGTATTAAATAACAAGGGGAAAAAGTGTATACACAAAACATGTTACTATACACTAAGTGTCATTTCTGGCCTCGTTTGACATGACATTATATCTGAGGTTTCATGTTGTAGCAGAACTGCTACCCATGCAGGTCCCGACTGCTTCATGCACTCCAGATGTTCTCATCAGGAGCAGTTCTCCACAGAGCCTGAGGCTGAAGCGGCGGTCTCCTCACCGGAGGAGTGAGCTCAGAGGAGCGGGGTAGCTCCTGGGCCTCCAGCTGAAACACACGGAGGAACACCTCGCCCTGAGGGGTGCCCGCGTGGACCATACGCATCGCCTGCAGCGCACCCACGATGTCCTCGTACTGCTCCCTGCGGAACCTCATCACCAGCCCGTGGGAGTCACTGTGGGGGGGCAAGATGCCTGACCGGGGGGGCCAGGAATCATTCTTGTGGGAAATCACACATCTGAATTAAACTGTACATCAGGCCACCCGTTTTTATTATTTTGGTTGTAGACCAGAGTTATCAGCCTCCCAGTCAGGAAATGAGCCCTGCTGACACATGAGTGACCCCTAGTGGAAACTTACTGTAATGTATTTTAAAACAATCGATGACTCAGACATCAATAGACACAACTTACTATAGTCCATCATCTTCCTCAACTCCAAAATAAGTAGTAATGCACTGCACTTTGAAAATATAAATTCACAATTTCACAACAGTGGAGGAAAAACTACTCTGTCTGCTGGCAAAACTGCAGTGCATATCTCCTCATCGGTACTTCACTGATCCTCAGAGCTGCTTGCTGCACCAAGCACCCTAGCTCCTGAACTGTCTACCCATATGGCTCATAGGTAATGGTTATAATGTCCTGCTCCACTGTCACAGTACTGTCTTTTTAAACAAATGCCTTAAACAGTTATTCAGTACTCATTATATGTAGCACCCCCACCCTTATGAGTACACTACCCCCATGTGTATAATACCTGTGTTTATGTTTCAGTAATTATTCATTACTCTTTATACATAGCCCCCCCCCCATGTGTATGCTGCCTCTACAGGTATAGTCTCTGCGTCTGTGTAGTCCCGTGGTCCTACAGAAATAAACTTTCATATTACAGTATATCTATAGCTTTAACATGTGGAATTTTAGGCATGTCAACTGGACTTCTTTCTCGTTTATGCCGAGACGTTTCACCTTTTACAAAAAGGCTTCTTCAGTCTGAAAGCTTTTTTAATAAATAAATTTTTACTGAAAGATAAAAATAAAAGATGGATAAAAATCTAAATATACTTAAAATGATTTCAGTTCTCAAGAGAAAATCTCATTTGAAGGCAGGGCCAGTCACTGCTCCTGTGATTACAGGACAGGGGGGTGACGTGAGCTGTCAATAGAGGCCGACTGAAATTCGGTTTCGGCGCCGAAAGTTGGCAAATGACGTCTTTTGGCATCGTTTCAGTTTTGGTCGAAAACAATAAGTTAACTTTTGGTTTTCTTTCACGACTCTTTTCAAAGGTAAAGTGCAGGTTAACTTGTTTAATTTTTTACTTTAATACCGTGTATTAATCATTGTTATTTCTTTCCGATATTAAGGACAGTAATTTGTACAAAAAAATGCCATTAAAAACGATTTTTATATGAACATTTTTGGACGTGCGGAACGGATCATCTAATTTTACATTATTTGTAATGGGAAAATTATGTTCGCAATCCAAGGTTCCACTGTATTCCTTAAAAAACATGCAAAATATTTTCTTAATGCTAAATGTATGTAGTAAAGGGAACAGCAACACAACAGAAGTCAAGAGGCAGGCCTTTCCTGTAGCGAGGATTTTACTCAGGAGCAGATAAAGACACTGGCAATTATTAGGTGGGTTACAATGTAAGGCACGAGTTTTTCCACACTTACCCAGAAGAACCTTCCACACATGGATGCGGTACATGGAGGGAAGGGGGAATCTCTGACTGAACGTGCAAAGCTTTTCCACATCTTCCGTGTCAGGAAAAGAAATCCCGAAATAAGTCATGGGACTGCATACACAGGTTTAACATAAGGTGAAGAGTCACAGGAAAGAGGAGAACCTGCATATATAACACCAACCTAGAGGATTGTCCTTCAGTAGGATCTCCAGGGATTTCTTCTCCTCCACCCCTCTAAATCCAACCTTCTCGTAGTAGGCAGAACGGAAGTTTCTCTGTGGGTCTTCAGCCATAGCTGTAAGAAGAATTAATGTTATCATACAGAAAAAAAAATCCAAACCTTCCTTTACTGATCAATTGTATTAGGTTGCTTAAAGTTCTGACCTTGTTTCTTTGTTTTGTTGAAAATCTGCACACACAATGGGCTGTATCAGTAGGCACTGCTGGATTTTGAAATAATTCAGAATAATATTTTTACGAGTATTCGTGAATTCTAGCACTTACCACTTACATAACAAACAGTACGTATACACACACAATTTCATAATATCAGTATAGTCCAGACACTGATATGAACGCAAACGGCCTTATTAACTTGAAATAGTGGTTGGAAATCTTCACATTTTTTACTTCAATGAGCATCGGATCTACCTACAGCTGTTTGAAGCGAGCAAAGAATTCAATTTATTTCATGCTTGTTTTTCAAATTAACATTGCCTAAATCAAAAGTCAGGTATCAGATAGTGAAATACACGTAATACAGCTGAATGACCGGTGATGCTCACGACTGCCTACAAAATACTGTCAAGAAAAGA
The DNA here is from genome assembly GCA_025773905.1 of Chitala chitala. Lineage (NCBI taxonomy): Eukaryota > Metazoa > Chordata > Actinopteri > Osteoglossiformes > Notopteridae > Chitala > Chitala chitala. The sequence goes on from JABJVR010043513.1 coordinate 27,065, forward strand.
ACAAACCGGCATGCTAACATGCTGCTATCAAGCCTAGCTAAGAAATAAGATAGATATGCGTCGCAATTTGGCAACTTTGTGGGTTAACCAGGCTTAAATAATTGAAGCATAACGCATAACTCTGAAATTATGACATAAGGACAATATCTGACAGTCGATACGGTAAAACTATATGAATCCATACCTCTCGTTATATGTAGGCCTCAAAATATCCACGAACTTTCCTAACGTAAACGTACCCACTCCATGAGAGTACACGATCTTTTAAACCGTTTGAATGAAGTCTTAAAATATAATTCTTTAACTGTAGATACTTATATACAACTATATACAGTTAAATTCAGTAGGTTTTGATTTTGAATTAATCGCTACGTGAAAAAAACAACTGCTGCTTGAATTAGCAAACATGCTCTGCTAATTCTTTTTAAAGATGTAACACGACTCCCTCTAACCTGAAATTATGAAATCCACTAGAGGGACTTTATACAAATATGCATTTCTCATTTCCTAAAAATAAAGCATCGCTATCCAACAAAACATTACTACTGTTTACACATCCACCCCACCTCTATGCAAACACCCAGACCATGGTTCTTCTAAAATGTGAGTACAGATTTTATTTTACGTTTAAATGAAACAGACGTTTATTGCACTCGGTGCGTCATAAATGATCAATTTTTACTCAGAATTGTGTAAGTTAAGGTATTTCAATATTATTTTCAGAATCACATGCAGCTGACAGGGCACAGCAGCGCCTCGAAGTTTAATGCCCTTTGACGATTTACAAACAAAACCCACCGAGGAAGTTTCTTTAGGGTGACAGACGGGAAATATAGTTTCAAACGGTTGCGCAAAACGTTTAAGACAACCACGAGTCGACCATTAAAAAACTCATTTCCCAGAATGCAGCCGTTCACGCATCCAGCCTCAAAGTTCTGCGTATCTCCGTCAATACGTGACGGTTGAATAAATATTCATGAGCGTGGTGTTGTTGCGTGCGCGCCCCCGCCTTCGCCCCTCCCACTACTCCTGTTGAGTTTCTTGTAGCGAATAGCGTTAGGCAGTCTCCATCATGGCGGTGTCAATAACTGCGGAGCGGTGCTGACCGCTGTACCAAGGAAACGGACAACCGAATGCCTGGCTAGCTATCGTCGATGTAGCTAGCTGGCTATTTCAGCGGAAGAATGTAAATCAAAAAAGAAAGCCGTTGATGTTTAAGTTTAGGGATTGTAATGTTTTTATACCCCATAATTTATTTTTAAGCGGTCGGCGGGATTCGGTTATTTTTCAGTTTTTACTTGGGCGAGGATGGAAAGTGGAAAGTGTGCGACACTTAGGGAAAGCAGGCTGGATACGGGCGGCTCAGCCAGGAGAGCTGGAGCGGCGGTGCCCGCCGCATACACGAGAAAGGCGAGCGTGGCCAAGTTGAAGAAGCGCGGCAGGGGCGAATGTGACAGCGGGGACGGGCTGTCCGCGCAAGCTGCTTCGCAGGGCGGCAAGGTGCACTCGCTCGGTCCGGCCTCAGCGATGAGCAGGAAGGTGCCTTTCCGGCGTAAGCACGGCGCGCAGCTCCTGCCGTCGGACCGGCAGTGGGTCCGGGGGGACTTGCGGAGGGGGTGCGTACATGTCCACGACGGTCTGAAGCCGTCCCGCCTGAGGCCGGTCCTGTGCACCCTGGACACCACCGCCGGGGACATGTCGGTCCGGCTGGCTCAGCACGCCCGCGGCGGGACAGCGCTCCGGGTGATCGGCGCGGGGGGTCCGGACGCGCATCACGTGAGCCGCGGTGCCTCGGGCGTCCCACGTGTGGTCGAGGAAAACAGCCTGGGTTCGGAGAAGCGCGGCCAGTTTTGGGACTCGTCCGGCCCCACGGATAACAGACTGAGGCTGCTTCTCCTGCCAGATGTGGACCGCACCGCGGCAAGCGCTTTAACGCAGGGCAAACTTTATGAGGACGGAGTGGCGCTGTCAGACGTACTGCTGTCTCCCGGCTCCGATGGGCTGCCGGACGGGGACACCGAGTCCAGACACAACGGGACCGACAGCTGCGGACTGAACTCCAGTTCCGACGTAGAGAGCGGCACCTTCGACGACCTCAGCTCCGGGGGCCGGCTCACAGAGCACCGGGACTCCCTGAGCGACGGTGTGGTGCTGGGCTTTGACAGCGCAACGGAGGGTCCGGATCCGTTCGGGAGCTCCTCTGACGAATTGGATCTGGACTGCCCGTCCTCCAGTTTGTCTATCGACTCCATCGCACAGCAGCTCTTAATACACTCCATCGATGCTTCTTCCACGGATAATGGCAACAGTATGGCTAACGGTGCCCCTGATAACAGCCACTTGTCTAGCTTCGCAGCAGGCCCCCCAGTTCAGTCATGCAACGGGAGCAGCACCTCTCTACCGAGGCCTACGACACACGTGAGTAGTGAAGATCGAGCTTTCCCCGGCGACACGACAGCCGGACCAACCAGTGAACTTGCACACGCAGCCCCAACACTTTATGTTCAGCTCCACGGCGAAGCTGCAAGGAGACTGGAGCGCGGTGAGAAGCCTCTCCAAATCCAGAACGACTACCTCTTCAAGCTGGGATTTAAAGACCCCTGGAGGGTGCAGGAGGAAGGCTTGGACCCCGAGTTGGGCTGCCTGATTCGGTTCTACGCAGGTAAATGATTAGCATGGCGTTTAATTGCATTAATGTTTCAGTTTGCCTTTCATCGAGGGCGGTCATTAATCACGAATGACGCCTCGGTTTGAGTGGATGGTTTCTGGCGGATCGATGGAGCGACGTGCATGAAGTATGGGTTGATTTAAGCCGTGTTTTGTGAATGCACACTACAGTCTGTGTGAAATGCATGAAAATCCGCTGACAAAAGATGGGATGTCCCGGGCTGACAATGCGCCACGTTCCCCCCACTGTTGAGAAGATGCATCTGGAGGTAACAGGTGCTGTCAGTGTCACACTGTGGGAATGCTGCCCTCCTTCATTGTGTGTAAAAAAGGGAACTGCTAGGCCACTTGGAGCGACTGTGTGGGCGGGACCCCGCTTTGGGAGTGTTAAATGAGGTGATTCCTCCTATTAATACAGAGCACTTTACTAATAAAAAAGTCAGATAATTTAATGGTAATTGAATGGGCTGTAACATAAGTAGGACATCTGGAAAGTTCTGTTAGGTAGGAAGGCCTTGGATGGTAGGCGCAGGCTGTATGAAATGTTGTCCTCGATTTTTGAATGCATGTGCATATGAAAATGAACACAGCCTTAGGGTTTGTTCTAGCGTGCCTGTTTGTACCATTAATGTCTAGTTTGCTCATGGCCCTGAAAAACACAGACTTGAAATTCCTGTTGTCACACTGGATTGCTGGGAATTGGTTGGTTATTTTTTTTATTAACAGTTTGGAATGAATAACCAAATTTTTTTTTTCTTCATGTATTTGGGCTGTGTTTTAAGGTGGAGTGTGGAATACCTTTTTTTTTTTTTAAACCCACAGTAAAGGTCAGTTCTTACAGTTCAAGAGGGACCTTGACTGTTTATTTTTCAATGAAGGAGCCAGCAGTCTCTTCAGGGGGGTGAATGTTGTCGTTTCTCCTTCCGGATGTGGAACACCACAGCCCACGCTGACATTTATCTTCCCAGTTGGCGCTAATCTCAGCCCGTCGGCGCTGACAGCTGTGCGTGCGTGTGTGTGTGCGTGCGTGCGTGTGTGTGTGTGCATGCTGGCTCTTCCATAGCTGTGTCGTGGTTTGTCATACTGAGCATTCCTGTGGAGGTCAGTTGTCTGCAGAGATAACCACTGTTGACTGGGCCCGGAGGTACTGGATTGTGGGGGGGGGGGTTAGTCGGTAGCGAGGCCTTAATGAGGGGGC
>JABJVR010043534.1:0-30926 GCA_025773905.1 Chitala chitala
GTCCCCCCCCCCCCCCCCCAGGGATGGGTTAAATGGAGGAAAAAAAAAATTCCTTGTATGTGACAAACATACTTGGCCATTAATCTGAATCCCTTTCCCTTGTGTTAAATACTTGTGCACAGGAACACAGAAAGAATCCAACCCAGGGACTGAGTCCACACAGGTGACTATGCTGAAAGTACATGGGGGTGTGTTGCCAAGTGACCCGCACCATCATCTTCATCATGTTTCAGGGGCCTTGTGCAGATTTCAGACACTGTTTGTCAAGTGGAGATTTCAGGGTTTTGTGAAACAGAGGAGGATTAGCAGCCCACAGCCCTCGTGAGTGGTCTGAGCTCTCTCAAGCTCCTTTCCAAGCTTTGTCTGAGCAGTATGCACAAGGCCCATGAATAAGGACTTCAGAATCTTTCTTCTCCCTTACAACAGCTCATGTTTCATTAGGGGAAGAAAAGAAGCAGACACAAGCCTAAGTTACTTACAATTTTCTACCCATTTAATCTGATGATTTACTCACTACGGAGACTTTGGGTAACATATGACCAATGCTACCCTTGTTCCTCATTTCTGTTTCTGTTCTGAGACTTGACCCCAATGTTTCCTGGGTAAAAAAAAAAAAATTGTATTTAAATACAAACCTGTACAGACTATTTGTGGCTATTGGATTTAATTCCATGCCGTTACTTGCAAGGTTTCACAGACAAAAACTGACCTATAACCTTTGACCCCAGCAGCTGGTGACACTGCCAACTACTAAGCTTTATGCAATTACCCAATGTAATCACTAACCACGTGTGATATCGACCCCTGACCCCTCCAACATGTCCTGTAAGCACATAAACAGAGCAGAAAGAACAAACCATCACTGCCATGTTCTGCTGCACAAGTGGGTCAACAGCTTGTCCAAGCTAAGCCTTTCAGTGCTTCCATTCACACAGCATCAGCAGGCCCTCTATTGGCTGACCGACATGCCACTTAAGTACAGCCACTTACTCAGACAGCTCTGCCTCGCCCTGTTTTCGGCACAGACTGTCATTCAGACATGAACGGTTTTTATCGCACCAAAACAGAAAAGGAAAAAATGCATGATGGAGAGAAAACCAGGAGAGAGCTCTCAGCGCCAGTTACACTTCAATAGGCTTGCAATTTCAATCAGGTCGTCATCTAGATTCTTAACGAGCTAAGGGCCAATTAAAGCAAAGGCTGAATTATGCAGCACATAAAAGAAAGCAGGCCAAACATCATCAGCTAAAGAACTTCCGCATTATAAATCACTCATTAATGCAGTCATCATCACCATCATCACCTGCTAAGAATGTCAGACAGGAACTGCTATCCTGGATTTTACTTTACTGAGCACCCCGAAAGCAACAAACTGCATGAAAGTAACCTATAACAAACACAAAACGGGGTTGGACTGTAGGGAGGGGGTCCAGCACAGAGCCCTCAGTGTTCTTCATTTGACATTTTTACATTTTTAACTCCTGTTATCATCCGCTTCAATAGACTTTTACCAAAAGCCTTCTGAATAGCTTTCAGGTTTAACTGCAATTGGGCAAATTAATGACCAAAAAAAAAAAAAAACCCTCCTCTGGTTGTGCCAACCTCTGGAGCCCATGACAGCCATCATGAATGAGTGTCCAATAATCACCTTGGCTTTCATTGGACTGGCCCAAACAACAGTTATTTTCTGACTTCAGGCAACAGCAGCATGTGAAGGTTTCAGGCTGCACGGCTGAAACATTTGCTGACTCAGAGGGTGGTGAGGTACTCATCCCCCCTCATTTATAATTTATGCATTTTAACTTCCAGATTACAGCTAAGAAAGTGAGCTGGGGTATAAAAATATTATAAAGAACTTACATCAAAAACTGTTCAGAAGACATGCATGCCACATTTTATCTGATTTTGTAGCATCTACATAGCAAACACAGAAGAAAGCCCCCCCCCCAAAAAAAGCATCTCATCAACCCCTGCTGTTGCTGTGTAGCTTGCCGATTTTAATTAGTATGGAAAGATGAAAGTGGGAGGCAGATTGTGGCAACATCTCCAGCTCACTCAGGAAGTGTACCCTCTTCACAGAAACCATTTCTGATGCAGGACCTTTGCAGGAGTGGCAGGGAAATGCATCATATCTCCCCAAGGGGAACTGCACTGACCCCCATGTGAGCGCAAGTGCAGTAACGGACAGTGATGTGTCCTACGAATGCCCCCTGCTGGTGGGTTTGATTGTAACTCTTGCAATTACTGCCAACAGAAGACAGCTATGCAAATCTGCAGAAGCACAGAACTGAAATGACAGTGACTTTAACAGCGACAAGTTCTGTAATTCATGGATCAGACAGCATTTGTCACTAATATTTGAATAATATACATGAAGTTCACACGGAACCAACGACAAAGTTTTAAAGGTACAAAGGCACAAGTGTTGAGTTTGCGTCCAGTTATTAATGACTGCACCAAATGCTGTCCCTGCTATACCATTACATGAGGACGCTTTGCCCCGGTTCCAAGTATAAGACTGCAAATAATCCATGATGAATAAGCCACCCTAACCACCTCAATGTGGGAAAAATCAAACCTGTCAGAATGCAATTTATCAAACTCATATATCCTCCCCTCAAGAAGCCAGCAAGAGCTTTAAAAATTCCCAGATAAATTTCCAGTACCTGACTGTGTTTAACAAACTGTTTTACAAACATTCCAGTCTTTTATCAAAGTGAATCAAAGAGGACTGTGACGGGGTACGAGCTATTTGCTCGAACTGCGTGAAACTGAATTTAGACGGGGGGGGGGCTGGTTCTGATGTGAACTGGGATGTTCATTACCTCCCTCACAGGAGAGACAACATGTCTGAGAGTCGGCATTAGGGTTACTCCTCCACAGGAAGCGATGGATTTCACTGCGTTCTCCTTCCTCACTGCTTTGTGAACTTAGGGGGAGTGTGATCGCACGCACGTCGTCACGTGTGGGCAGGAAGGTATAGCTTCTCGAGAAAAACGATTTTGTATTCAAAAAAGGAAAAAAGGGAAACACATTCAGAGACGTATTCAGAGAGATGTATAATAAAAACAGATTTACTGTTTAGCTGTCCTGTTAGGCCATGAATGGCCCTTTGTGGTCCAAGGCTTAGAATCAAAAACCAGTCGCATTAATTTTAATGAATGAGGGCAAAGAAAGTCATCACCCAAAACCTGAAAAAGGACAGAACAAATGTGTACTCATTTAAAGCTATTTAGCTTTTCCCTTACAGACATTGGCCCTCACCTTCAAGGACCACTCAAAGGCTCAAAACCCACACAAGCCATCATTAGCATAATAATCATTACAGGAAAAGGTGCTTGGAAAACAGAAAAACAATGCTTTGAACATGAACATAACGCACTTTTATAAGGAATTGCACAGAATGGGACTCTGCCCTGACACTCTACACACGACCATATGTACACATTTACAGTGTTCTTGTTGAAGGACCCCTGAATTTAATTACAGGATTCTTGAAGGACCCCAACTAGAAACTTCATAACATTAAACAACACTGCTGATTTTAAACATTCTTTATCGACTACTTTCAGATACATTACCTTTGAGCCTTCTATTTTAATTGCTTTATTTTCTATCTATAATACAGTTATAAAAAAAAAGCCTGTCATTTACAATCATACAAGATGACAAGTCAGAGGTAAGATAACTTCTTCAGCATTCAACATTCTTTTGATCTCAGTAAATTAGCTTCTGACATGTAATTAAGACAGTACAATAAGAGTGGTAGGTGGGTCCTAAGGTTAACAATGGTCGTACCACAGGAAAGCAAGGTGTGGTTCGTTTGCAAAAAAGACAAAACGTCTAAACAGCCACTACTCTGTATACCTCTACATATATGGCTGGTGGATCCACAGTATACATCATTTCCCACTCAGTCTTCCTAAGACACATTTCAACACTTTACACTGCTGGACATGCATAATATCCAGGAATGTTCATCTGAAGTCACCCGCCATTCCTTCTCATCCGAGCGTTAACTAATATTATACCAACCGATATTATCTTCAGCATTCCAATATGACTATTCTTCAAATCACCCTCATCAAATGTAAACCGTCGGTGTCTGTTTTTAATTAAACAGTTTAACTCAAGTGACACATGCTGTGAGATTGTGGTTGAGATTAATGCACAGAGTTACCAGGTCAAGGTGGTCAAAGTCTGACACTTTCCCACGAGTATCTCCCTTCTGCTGTGCCCCTTCTACCTGAGAGGCTGCACAGGACAAAGGGACATGAGATAAGAATCTGACACTGCCCCGTACTGCCACGGCTACGGCAGGCAGATGAGTGCCCCAGACCGTCACGACTACGGCGGGCAGGCAAGCGCTCCGTGCCGGTGTGACTGCGGTGGGCAGGCGAGCGCCCCGGACCGCCGCGACTATGGCGGGCAGGCGAGCGCCCCTTACTATTACAGCTATGACAGGTTAGTCATGGCCCATATGAAGGATACGAACAATCACAGCATCCCTCCTCGAATTCATAAACAGCTGAGCACTTTCGGGCCTCTCTTCTCATCTAGCAGTACATAAGTCTCAGCCTTGACTAATGCCTTTTAGCAAGGGTAGAATTCACCCAAAAGGAGTTAAACTCAGTCGCTGCAGTGACTCAGGTATAAAAACAGACTGGAGCCCTGGGGGTGGGGGGCTTAATCCTCTCGCACTTTTTCATCAGACACCCTAATGTATTCAAACACGCACACACACCCTTGGTCACACTTCTCTGCCATGCAACAGCACCCCACACACACAACCATGTGCAAGGAACATCAGGTTCTTTTGGCTGTATCCTAGCAACTGAAAGACTAGAGAACTGTGAGCACTGCACTCTTTAGCCGCTTGCTGTGGGCACGCTGCGGGCTTGCTCCTTCACACCCGGCTCCTAGCGGAACCTTCTGCCATCACAGAACATTCATGAAAGATTAGATCTGCCAGAGCCCACATTTCTCACTTCAGGACTCATTAACTGTGTCTCTTAACTGCTTTTTTATTACTTTTAAATTCAATAAACCATTACTTGATTTTATGCATCATTAAAAATACATTTTTACGTTATTGGTTTGAAAATTAAATCGAAATGAGGAAATAAACACTGTAAAAAAAAAAAAATAATAACCCTTTCTGAAAAAACAAACAAAATTAAGACAAAATTAAGATGTAGATTCTACAGTTTACAAAGAAAATCCTGGTACTTATTGTTCTTCATACAGATAAGAATCCTCTCAAATCACAAAACGGCAAACAATAAAAGTGCACCATTATACTCACCAGCCACAACCGATGATGATGACCCTACACCACTGGTACCCATCAATTAGTTCTAGGTCACCAGGCTATAACATTTGGTGTATCTGGTCCATAACAAACATATAAACAGTTTTTTTTCCACCATTTTTTATGGCTCAGAAATTCATTAGTTCAGGTTGCGATGACAGCTGATCAATATGCCAACATAAGGACAGGTACCTCCCCAACGGCTAAAACCTCATGAATGTCACCCCAACACAGGTTTAATGCCTTCCTCATTATTAATGTGACACCGGTGCCTCTCAGCACACCTGACGGGTACTGGAGGGATGCCAGTCAGTAAGGTGACATATAGTCCAGGTCTCCTGGACAAAGCCGTGTGTGGCTCTGGTGTTTATTTGATCACCTTTAACAGCCCATTCACAGTTGGCTCCAAGCCAAATCCCTCAGAACCAACCCGTCACGCATCATCTCTGCTGTTATTGTCAAACGTAGTCTTAGGAGAAGAGAGAGGTATGACTTAGCACCCTAACACCCATTCCCCCAACTTAGAACCTTCTCAAACCCATTCTGGGGCATTCAAAGGTCATGTAGAGTGAGCTTAGCCAACCAATCACATGCATCCACCGAAACCCAGCAGCGATGGTGACCGTCTGGGTCACAGAGCTGGCACCAGGCTCCTGTAGGCGTTTACACGAGCCACGGAACATTCTCGGCGCTCCCGTTTTAACACCGGTGAGTCTGTAACTGATGCGTGAAGAAAAAGACGCTTTCCTCAAGCCTCCACACTGTCCTCTGGGACCAGGGTCGGGCAAAAAAATAAAATAAAATAATGCAGACCATAGATCAAATTTTTTGGCAAATATTTTCATGCACAAACACTTGTAGTGCAGTTCTACATATTTCCCCTCACACAGATGTGATAATGTGTTATATCCATTTACTGACGTTTTTTACATTTTTTAACAACCGTACATTTCAGTACACTTATGCTGTAGGTCTAACAAATGACATGCAACACTGAGCCCTTGGGATCTGAACCTACGCTCAGCTGATCATACGTTAAGATCCTATACTCGTATCTTGGTGTTATTAAATCTGTTTTAGTGTTATTTTTTTTTCTTCATTACCTAAAGCGAAACCTGAGTACCCCCGTTTCATTCCCTTTCGTGTAAGGCATGTACCAGAATGACAATAAAAACAGCCGTATCCTTAAACCATCACACAATGTGCATCACACAGTTTTTATAAACCCCCCCATCGCTGTAACGTGCCTGACTTCCAGCAGATGTGGCAGACAGTGGTCACAAGGCCATGCAGACACTGTGGGAAATTAGTGCTGCTTAAACCCAGAAATAAAACTCTCTCACATTTCCACCCACAAATGTAGCTGGATATTTTCACTGTAACAACTTAAATAACCAGCTCAGAGGATAAAACAGCACCTAAATGTAATCACATTTAACCGTTTCATTACTATCCCTGGCTGTCTTCTGAGGACAATCAGTTTCAGACATTATCCTGTAAGACAATTTTAAAACCAATTTTTAATATTTCTTCTATGACCCTACTGCAGTTGTAAATAAACACAAAATCTAATCAAACGTACCCAACAGATTAGCCAGAACCAGTTAAATTCTTCACAGAAGTAAATTATTAAAGAGACCTTGACTGCATTAGAGCTGTGTGGAAGGGTTTAATCGCCAAGCTGGCATCGGTCCTGGGACTGCATGCCAAAGGGTCTATGACGGCGCATCGCGTCACTCCGGGTGGCAGACGCCAAACCATGCCAAGAACCCCGGCTTGCCAGCTGCATGGCGAAACGACAGACAGACACGAAGCAAGGGCACACGTTGGCCCAGCCGAGACCCGGACACAGACAAAACCTCTACCAGGACGTGCACCCTGGAGACACAGGCTAACTGAACCACAGGGCCATCAGATTCGGCTGCAGACAAAGTCTCCTGCGGATCAACTTGGATTTTAAAACGTAAACACACACACACACACACACACACAAAATAGTGTGTGCGCGAATGTGCAAGTCCCATACTAACCAAACACAGACACTTACTTACTAGTACTAGTGACTAAATGTGCATCGAGGGATAAACATCCGGTGCCTAAAGCAGAGCTCAGCTGAGGACCACACAGTTTTCCCCACACTTAGAGTTTGGTGCTTAAGCATGAGAAGGACACACACAACCCTCCATTTCAGAAGTTGAGATTAGCTCTGGAAAAAGAGGAAGAGAGGAAAACTTATGAACAATTCACTATGATCTTCAAACGAGGCTTTCAGAGCGAACGCCAGCACACAGCGCTTGTTCAGTTGCCGTCCTTAGGCAGGTACTGCAGTGTTAGTTAAGCAGGGCGTCGACACATCTATAAATACTCGCTGCCACTGGGAGCTTTTGTTATGACAACAGATCAGAGTGCAGAACTGCCGGCTCCTACCCATACGCACCCATCTGTCTGGGCTTTTTGGGAGGATATTTTTAGAGGGGGGATCAGAAGGGAGGGGGCACAGTCAGCAGGGGCTAATGGTTAATAACGGGCTGTCCTCGTTCAGTGCCATCATGCGCCAAAGTGGTCCTGCTAACATTCTGCGAGGTACCATGTGTTCCGCCACTCAGACCCAAAACTGACTGACTGCTGTGACCATGACGAACATGAGAGAAACGGCAACACTCAGATCAATATTCTGTTGCAACCATGTACATTCGTTATCATCTTCAGTAAGTGACCCAGTCCCGCACATTCACTATGTGAACTGAAGACACGCTTCCAATTGGGGTTCTGTGGACTCCAGAGTTATTTTGTACTCTTTACTGTAACCGAGTGGTTGATCCAAACGACTAAAGTGCATGCTGACCTCTGAGTCACACTCTACTCAATCGGCTTGGATTACTTAACCAGGAGGGGGTTCATAGATGCAGTGTGAGGACATTACATGGCACCCCCGGTGGAACATGCCTGCTCATTCAGGGACCATATGGTTAAAGGGAGAATGTAAGGCACGACAGTGTGGGGAAGGAAGGCTCCGGAACATAACAAAGACAAAAACAACAAAGCCAGGCGCCTGTTATACAGCACGTGTCTCTAATAAAAATGAATCTGGGAGAGAAAATATTTCTCTTGTGGGTGAGTGGGGGGGGGGTGGGTGTGCAGCGATGAAAAGATAAAGGCTGTGCAGGCATCACACCATCAGTGCCTAATTAACGCTCCAGCCCGTGTCCAAGCAGCAAACGAAGCTGGGCTCATCAGTGGAGCTGCCCTGCACCCTGCCGTGGTGTTGTGTCTCCAGGGACAGCCCTCCCCCCACAGCCAGCCGCCTTCGCCACCGGGACTGTTATGGTTACCATAGAAACAGCTCCACGGCAGCCTCGCGGGCGGTGTCTCTGAGGCTTGCCGGTGGCCACTCGCCACCACGCCGCCCACGTGTCCCTCTCTAGTCCAGCTCATGGATTGCCCGAGACGACGGCTGCTCACAAACACACCTTGTCATACCCATATGCTCTCTTACACACAGTAACGAAACTGCATCCGTCTCCCAGCCAGAGATCAGAGGACAGAAACCTGACTTTATCACCGGAAGGTTATTTGTTTCAGTCCCTGAGGTGGAGCAAAAGAGTTAAAAGCAAAGGCTGGACTGACGTTCCAACGTGATGCTCCCGACTCAGCGCCTTTTGGCTCCAATTAAAAACCCACTTACTGATCTACCACTTCTAAGTATGCTAAACAGCCAATTAAAAAAGTATTGTGTATGTAAATTCAACAACCTATGGGCCTGTCAACAAAGATGCAATTGCCTGAGAATCTGAGCATCTCTTATTCTTGCTCTTAAGAGTGGAATGGTTTATTCTGGAGAGAACTGATGAGTTTAACAGCCTGGAAGCTCAGTCCCATTTGGATGGCTCACCAGATTATTCGGCAGCCGGCTCCCTTCCAAACTAAAGATGAACAAACAACAACAGACAGAATCAGAACAATCCAAGACAGACAGCCTGTCTGTACCTCTTCATTAAACCATCTCTCCCTCCGCCCTCGTTCCTGAGAAGCTAACATGCAGCGGTGGGTTTACACCAACACCGCCCGTGTATCGTATCCTGCTGCTAGAGGATGTGACAGTACTGTGGGCACTGTATACTCAACTGGACAAAGAATTAATATAAATATATAAACAAACAACTACACGAGGCAGCGACAGTGTTACAGCGTACAGACATTGCCAGTCTGGAAGCCACATCAACAGTGACGTTTACCAACGCAGGTTCCTGGGTGAAGCCTGACGCTCCACCTGTGATCTACCTGAGGTGATTAACCTGAAGCTGCTCAGCTTTAAACACCCAGCCATAAAAAGTCACGAAAGACACTCTGGGATAAAACAGCTGAAAGGAATTAAAATTTGGGTCATACACATGAGAGCTTCAATACAAAGTCCGTTTAAACTTACAGCTTCACACACAGACGGATTTGGGACTGCCTCTCCACATAAAGACTGCACACAGAAACGTCACCACGGTATGATTGCTGCGTGAACATGTGGTTCCTTGCTTTGCCAAGAGGTGTTTGGACTGGGGGTTTCACACCTGGTCCTGGCCGTGGTGTACCAAACAGCAACACACCTGTTCTCATTTTGAGCCCCTGGGAGAATTCAGGCCCAAACTCGCCTTTCCTTTAGTTTCAGCATCAGACTCGATCAGCTTTGCTACTGCTCATGTAAGAGCACACAGACCTCCTTCTCCCCTACTCTCCTGTATGCATTTAACATTTATCGCACAGCCACCATCCTCCCTTATCAAGGACAGAACCTAAAGCCACATTCACAGCACAAAACACACTAGATACAAAGGTTAAAGTTCACATTCTAGTAAGGGCATCACTGTTGTACCCATGAAAAGAAAAAAAAAAAAAAAAAAAACTAAAAATTCAGTACATTTTTCACGCACTTTTCTTCCAACAGCTTACTCAACACAGGGTGACCCAGACACAAATCACTAGTGTCAACTGGGACAGTCACAACTTCACCTCTTGCATGTCTTTAGACTAGGAAAAAACCAGAGCACAATAAAAGTGTCCAGTTATGTGCTACACACCTCAACATGAATTAATACTTACATCTATAACAGCAAAACAGAAGAACATTTATTTCATTTGCAGCAGATGTTCAACCACCAGCACAGCAAAGCCATGTGTCTTATTCAGCATCAAGATGATGGATAAGCCGACTGTCTCCTCACTCATTTTTCTTCCTCAGTTCCCCCAGAGAAGGCGCCCCATCACGCCGCCCACACGCCACGGACTCAGCGAACCAATAATTCCCACTCGGTTGGTGTTTCCTCACTGCAACTTCCACCCGTGGCGCTAAAGAGCAGCACTGTGATTCAATGGAGGAGCTCGGAGAATGTGAGGCACCGCTATTGTTTGGCTGAGAGACGGTCTGTCCAAGAGTGACACAGACCACCTGTGATTATGATGAGCGCTTGTCACCCATTAAAATGGATAATTACAATAGCTCAGAAAGAATAAAACCAGGAAGAGGCAGCTTTCAGTAAACATCACTGCGATTCGGCTAGTCTCTCAGCATCCTTCATAAACTGCAGAACACTAGTGAAACATCAGCTATGTAAGAACGCACTAAACAGCACATGTGCTCAATGTTACAGCATTAAAATGGCACCTATATATACACATGCGTGTGCGCACACAAAGCTGAACTGAGTTCTGCCTTGTGGGAGACTTGGGATCAATTCCCAGCTAATGTAAGTTCCCCTGCCACCTCTGGGTAACCAGCATCGCTGTCCTGTGGGAGCCTGGCACAGACTAAAGGCTGGAACTGACACAAACAGAACTGGAGTCCCTACGGTGGTCTGAACCCGACAAACACAGAACTGGAGTCCCTACGGTGGTCTGAACCCGACAAACACAGAACTGGAGTCCCTACGATGGTCTGAACCCGACAAACACAGAACTGGAGTCCCTACGATGGTCTGAACCCGACAAACACAGAACTGGATTCCCTACGGTGGTCTGAACCCAACAAACACGGAACTGGAGTCCCTACGGTGGTCTGAACCCGACAAACACAGAACTGGAGTCCCTACGGTGGTCTGAACCTGACAAACACAGAACTGGAGTCCCTACGGTGGTCTGAACCTGACAAACACAGAACTGGAGTCCCTACGGTGGTCTGAACCTGACACAAAAATGGAAAGAAGCTCCTACGGTGATCTGGTGCTCGAACCGCTCATGTTTCAGAAGTTCTGATGCCAGTTTCTGTATAAACTTCATCCCATGCTTGTGACCTAGAAAGGTCACTCTTTACAAAACGAAGTTCAAGACAAGTTCTGCCAACAGTCTGCCAACAGCCTAAAGGCAGTAGGCATATACACTTGTGAATAACTGTGATACCAGAAACAAATGAGAACTAATGATCTAATGTTAACGGAACAAACAGGCTTTGAAGTGGGCTCTGTAATCAGATTACAGAATGACATTAACGTATACTGATAAGTGACACCTGAAGGAGTTACACTTGTACATTATAGATGAGATGTTTCTCACAAACAGCCCCCACCGCTCTTAAGCATTCCTTACATGCGCCCAGGCCCATAAATATTTAAAGTGCACCAAACAATGTGACATTTGCTCTAGACTCCACAGCAACAAGCGATTATCGGTCTTTGTGATTTAAATGTGCAACATCTCAAAGAGAGCAGATTACCCAGAGTGCATCACCACCATTCCCTACCCTCTCCCCCGTTACCTCCTCTTACTGAACGCGTTTCCTGCATTCCTGCATTCACTTGCAGACAAAGACTTTGCCGGCTGCCAGCCTCTCCCACAATAACCGGCACAAGAGCAGCCTTCCGAGGTCCGGAAGGCCTAATGCTCGAGCAAAGAGCACCTTTATTATGGAAGATGGGCGGTGTAAAATGTATACACCAAAGGTTATCAGTATTATGACTGGGGAAACAGATCATATTAATCATAATTTTACATTAAACACACACTTTCTTTTTACAAAAATAGTTCTACCATCTCACTTTATACAAGACAATACTGAGAATATATCAAACCAGATCACATTTCTGGCTGGAAAGAAAGATAAATCCAGAAAAGACTTAAGATTCAGTTTCACTCCAAACTGTTAAAATAAATGGAAAATGGGGGAAAGATCAGTTCAAGTTTTCTTCTTAGCCCATGGGTTCTAGTGATTTTGAGCCTGAGCTAAGCACTGAACGTGTGCCAACGGGAGGTCATTGACCAATTCTTCCTTAATACAGTACAACGATAAACCTTTTTCCAGAGCATAAAAAAATCCACTTCACATTCTAATTACTTTTGATTTGTCGCCCCCTGGTGTCCAACATTGGAAAGGTTTCTGTACTGTCCGTCTTTGCTTCTCTTAAATTGTAATGGTGACCAGATATTAAGGTATATTTCAAACAAGCAATTCAAAATGTGTCCTAATTTGACAAATCACACAACTCTCCATAAAATCCCTGTCCACATGAAGTTCACAGTATCTGTTCTAACATAATATTTAACCACAAAAACGAGTAAGTTCTTAACACATTTGTCATCCGGCCCAGTTACAATAAGTAAAGAGCACCACACCACAAAAGAAGTGATGCTCATTTTTCTCCTGCACTGTGACATTTTAGAGAGATAGATGTGATACACAGCAGTCTGGTAATGACAGCAATGTCATTAACACGGAAAGGCAAAGACTTATTACTATACCACAACCCCAAACTGCTACCAGGGGTACAATACTGCACAGCTGTCTGTTTTAAAAAATGACATCACCCTGAATTAGTTCCTAGGCATGCAGATAGTGGTTTTTTAATCTATTTCAATGTAATCAATTTACGCATGCAACTAGTCCATAAACTAGAAGACCACCTTTTTAACCACTGCAGAATTCACTGATTCTTGTTTTGTAGTCTTACTCATTAGTGTTTTTGTGTACATCTGAACTGAAAACAGCTGCTTTTAACAATTACAAATTTGCCACTACCCTAAAGAGAAAGGCACTTACTTGAAGGCACTTAACACTTCATCTGTTACCCAGTTTCTTGTTTTTATTGGTTAAATGCTAATCTTGTGCAACTCTTCAATTCTATTTTTCTTTCAAAGCTTGCAAAAAGAAATCCACTGAACTAATAATTTTAGTTTTTAGTGTCACCTACTGCTCTGTAACAATGAAGAACTTAAATTTCCTTTCTAAAATAATCCAGCAGCATTAAGGTAATGAAAAGATGTCTGTTATTTAGACTTCAAAATAACACACACATTAGTAGGCAGCTTTACTGTTTTTTTTTTTTTTTTTCCCCCCCATAGTGTCCAAGTCAGAAAATTGTTCATAAGAGTTTAGACTTGGGTGATGTGTTTACACAGGGCTCAGAACACCTGTGTAGGGGCTCTCAGTAAGAGCATCACTGAGGGAATGAGGAATGTAGTTGCTGGTGACGACCGTGTAACAGACCTTGGTCAATGGGGTGCTGTGGCAGCTGACTCATCTGGCTGTGGACCACGCCCGCGTAGTTACGAAGAAAAGCCTCCTCGCTAGGTGTCAGCTATTGAGATGGGGGAGGTGAAGGAAAAAAGGACGGTGAGAGAGAGAGGATGCAGACGTATTCATAAACGTTTAGGAAAAACACTAATTTTCAAGAGAATAAATATATACACCTGTGAAGTATTTTAAATCTGGGCTTCAAGCCTTGTGTTTTATTTAATAATTGATTTCCTAACTTACCCACCTTCCACTGCACTAGGCATTTAGCAACATGGACAGTCTGCTTGTAAAAGTCAAGGACAGCATGTTTGAGGTGGTAAGCTCCTCTGCCAAGGGGACCACTGTCTCTTTACACATTACCAGTGATGTGCCCTGGTTCGGGCTGGGGTACTCACATTGGATCCCATCTTCCTGAGCATGAGCAGAACCCGCACCTTCTGCTGGACGTACATCTCCTCAGGAGACTTGGCGGGGGCCTGCTCGCGGTTCATCCCGCCGGCTCCTGTGGCTCTGCAGAGAGACGTGAGCCATGAGCACCTGCATGTGGCTCACCGACTGCCTATAACCTTGTGTGCCTGCTACGGCCATATACAGAACACAGATTCAAATGGGGAAGGTTCTAAAACTGTACAAACTGATACATTAAAGCCCAGCATTTGAAATGTGGAAGGCCTGACACTTGATTCTCAACATTTGAAGTTAAAGCTTACTTTTAAAGCTTCCTTAGAGAGGAGGCAATAGAAGTACATCACTGAGCTGAACTCACACTAACGGCCCACTTCTGCTTTAAGGCAGATTTGCTGGTACAAACGCAGCAAGACAAAAGTGAAAATGCTTCCCCAACCGAAGACGAAATGTCTTCAGTGGTCGCTGGATAAGGAACCGTGGGCCTGTTCCTGAAGAACCAAATCAAAATACGGACTTACACGTTCCTTCAGAGAAATAAAAATCTTGCTTAAGAAGTCACGAACCCCAGATGATGCAATGAAAATGACTTGTCACACGGTACAGGAAAGCACATTCATACAGCCATTAGTCACCCAAAGGGCAGAACTAATGCATTTCTGCCAGCTGTTGTTTTGACCGATCTGACCGATCGGTCAAAACGATCTGACCGATTTGACCGATCTTACACGTTGTTAGAAGCGCAGCGCTAACCGCACGACACTTGAAAATCGTCGAAAGGGGTCCGGGCCGAGCGGTACACCGTCGCTCAGGATCGAGACACGCGTGGATGCACACACAGAGGAAAGTCAGGCCTGCTGTCGCTGCCGTAGCCCATATTCCAGACCTGACAAGCCAGCACAGCGTGAGCCCACAGGTAAAAGAACGAGAAGAAAACGGAGACCGTGTGAACCTTAAGCAGCAGGAGAGGCATGCAACACAACGGTTCTGTAAACACTTCAGAAAGCAGCCAGCAGTCTGCCTAACAAATCTGGCCACAAATGAGCCAGCCGAATGAACACACTCGGCACACAATTAAACACTTACCTTCACACACACTCACTCAGTGACTCGTGTCTCAGAGAAGAGGCCTTTTCAAGATCAAGAATTGTGAGCTGTTCATCCCATGGAGGTAATCACATTTCTGCACAATAAGCCCCCAGGTGCAGGCCTCAGCAAACCATCCATGTGATTAAAGTACACACACTGGATACCACGGTGTGAGACAGATGGAAAAAAAAAACACAGATGGCACAATTTTTTAAGGAGTATTGTTATTTCATCAATTCTTTCTCATCTGTCAGCAACAATTTAACGGAATTTACTCTGGGAATAACCCCCCAGACAAGCACGGCATCATCTTATCCCCTCGGGGTGCCCAAGAGTTCTTTTGCACAGTTACAGGCTGTCTCCTTTGTGGGGGGGGGTCACTGTATTTAATCAGAGAGCCTCAGAAGGTGACAAAGATGAAGGGTTAAGCAGAGAAGCTACAATGCCACCAGGGCTAAGGAACTGGTGCACACATGACCAGAAACAAGGTGGCTTTTTTCTTTTACTTTAAGGAGGTGCTGTATTCAAATACCACTATTTTGCTTTTACAGAAGGATTCACAAAAGAGGCTTTCAGTGACTAACTAAAGGAGTGCAACCGTTGTTGATGGGGGAAGCAGAAAAATGGGAAATAAACAGCTTCCAACTTGAGTTATCAGCCCAACATATTTTACATTATAACCTTGTTTTGAAAACTAGAGAGAAAAAAAAAATGCAAGCACGTTTAAACATTTGTATTTTCTTTACAGACCTTTCTTTTCTGAGCTGTTACACACCCCACTCAACATTTAACATTTCCATATCCATACACAATTTTAAGTATAATTAACATTGTTATGGTTTCCTTTCATTATCTCATTTACTAAAAAAAAATATATATACAGTATGTAAAAAAAAAAAAAAGAACAAGCTGAAGGACAGACCATAGCTCACGGCGGTAAGGAGGCAGGCAACAAGGTCGTCTGCAACATAAGCTTTGATGTCGTTGGCTTCCTCTGGAGGGACTAGAAGCCAAGGGGGGAGGGGGCATTCCCTCTGACAAAAGCAAGCGAGATGAACTGGAGCACACTGCCGAGCAATATCTGTAATCTATCAGCAAGATGCATATACAGTGAGTGAGAGAGAGAAAGGGTAAAAAAAAAGAAATTTCACCAGAAAGCAGCCAGAGAAAATTACCTCCAAGATTAAAGCAGTTGGAGAGGAGAAGCAGAAGCAGAGTTGGTCGCTTCATTCCCCAGTAAACTGCAGACGCGCCCTGTCTGGGGTGATGCACACAGACGCAAGGATTGCTGATGCAAGGAATGAAATATTAATGACTGGACGCCTGTTCCGCTCCTCTCCTCCAATCTCATGTCAGTGGATGTATTGAATAAATAAAACTGAACAAAAACAGTTTTCTCCTCACAAAAGGTTCAAAGCGCTCAGTCTTTTCAAGAGCCCAAGTCAGGGGCTGCTCGTGGTTCAAAGCCCTTTAAACTCCTCCTCCATTTCATGGCAGCTACGCTTGATATTCCAGACACTCAGGAACGCTGCAAGAATTTTTTTTGCAGTTGCCGAAACTGCTTTTCTTTCTTTAACGATCGCTCGGGCACCTTGCCGCTTCTCCCTCCTGACAGTCTCTCCTGACTTCAAACACGTCTCCTTACGGCAGCTATTCAATTCACCGGCAGACGGTGGCGAGGGACCAAAACAGAAAATAATGCTCATTAGGCTATTTTTAATCACCTGTGAACAGCTAAGTGCTATAAGTTTACCTAAAACCTGTGTCAAAAAAAGTCCAAATAGCAACACGGCTGAGAAATTGTTTGGAGTCCAAAGTGTTTTAAATCATGTTGCTAATTACACTGACATCAACTAAGGATAATTGAGAACTACATTAGAAATGTATGAAAATCACAAAAAGCCTATCATCATCGTCATGATCATCATCATCATCATGATCATCATCATCGTCATGATCATCATCGTCATCTTCATAAGGGGTGGGCAGTCGGTACACAAAACCTTCAACTCCGACCCAATTTAAACGTGCCAATAACTCCACAACTCCGACACCACATCACTTGCTAAACTGCTATATATTAGAATACAGCAAGTAAAACATCCATAATTTTACATGAAACGGGCCTATCTGTTGACTTCTGCTGCCAAGTCTACAGGTCTAGTCTTGGACAAAAAGTTCTACATCTACATTTTCTTTTATAACACAATGTAGATAATGGGGTGAAAAAGGTTTGGAGTAGACCATTCGAAATTCACCCAGATATGAAACCAAAACATCAGTCATCATAATTTCCATAATTCCTTCTAAAACAGCATCAATGCAACGGTGTAAACCATAGTGTGGCCTTTCAGAAAACTGAGAGGCTCAAGATTACTTTGGGAGTGGTTATATCAAGACTGCCATGTGCTGTACCCAATGTTAAGGGACTTTCCATGACTTTCTGCACTGCCTAACAAAACTCCCCAATGAGACAAGGCCTTGAACACCAGCACCCCCACTAAAAAATGAGAGGCAAGCAGGCACACCGCCACCTGATTGGCCACAAGTCGCCAGTAACTAGCCGCTGTAGTGTCTCAGGCCTTCATCCCATGCTCCTGTACAGAGCGGGGCTGCAGAACAAGGCTCTATGTATAGCAAACTTTCACGTTCACAAAAACAACTGTTCTAGGCCACAGGAAGTGGGCAACATACTGGACATGGAATGACTATGCATTTATGCAATTTAAACTGTAGTACCATCTAAAACTAAAATTGCTGCACTATCTTTTATATGTACTTTATACAGAAAAGAAGAGTAGGAGAGGACTAGAAGCTCTGTCCTTTCTGAGCTTGTTTCAAAATGTTTTATTTTTACCCAATCCTTTGGGGCCAGTGTACTGTCATCATTGTCTGATTTTCAGCAGAAAACCCATCCAAGTTATTCGCTCCCATTCCATCCTATCCTCTCTCTCCTACCAACATTTAAACGTCCCCAAATGTTTTCTTTTTCCAGCCTCATTCTTCATCAGTAAGAACATCACATGTCAACACCTCACTGTCACGCGACTGACAGACCTAAATTAGTTCTATCCCAAATTTTTTTTTTTAAACAATTTTTAGAGTATGTTTCCTTCAGCACCATATATATACTGAACACCTTTACTTCAAAAGGAAATTAAGAAACTGATGGAGACAAATTAAAATGAGTTATTTAACGTAGCAGTACCTATGTATTTGCAGCCATTTAAGCACTTGGAGTCATAGGAGGAGTTTGTGCCTCCATTTTGTGATGCTTGTCTGCTTCAGCTTTCGAACCTCCCAAACATCCCAGAATTACCAGGGGTTTTAAACCTAGCAGCAGCAGAACTCGTGTTTACTGCACACAATTCACAAAGGACTCGTCCCAAAACTGCTGCGGCAAAAATGCTCAGACTTAAAGCTAAAAAAAAAAAAAAAAAAAGTCGTTCCAGCAATTCATTTGAAGGACTATAACAAACAGTGTTGCAATTAACAATGGTTTTGATAATCGATTAGCTTAGATGACTAATTGGGTGCCACATCACCATCTCATTTTACGTTTCTTTTTCTAACAGAAAAAAGTAGAAATACAGAAATCCATAAAAATACAGCTTGTAAACGTATTAAACACACAAACTGCATTTTTTTTTCTCCAAAAAAATTAAAGCTGATGTTTTGGACATTTAAAATTAAACTTTTTTTTTTTTCCAAGATTCCTTCTACAGGCACCATTTGAGGCCAAAACCAGACCGGCGTGATACTCACCAAAAGAGAAGGAAGGCAGCCTCGTGGATCAAATGACGTCTGCAGGACAGACGTAAGAGGAAAAGCCTTCAGAATGCCACTCAGTAACCTTGCTGTGACCCCCCCCACCTCTCCCTTTTAACTATTTATTTATTTACATTTTTGTGGTTGAAAAAGGACCGGTAAATCATGCATGGGGCATCACAGCTTCTGAGCAATGCTCTTCAGGATGGGCCAAAGCCTGTCAGTACTGAGAAGTTAGAGGTGTATCCAGAGAAATGTTTGAGTGTTTAGTGACACTAACTATAATAAGTGTACAAGTACCTGGTGGGGCTTTGCCTCCGGGCCCTGATACACAGCACAGAGACTCCTCAACTTACAAACCAGTCATGTTCTGAGAGGCTGATCATAACGTGAACCATTTGTAAGTTCGTAATTTGTTTGAACACTTTACGTGTGGTCCTACCATACATTCCTACAGCGTGTATTATAACACATAAAAAGTTTGTTGTCAAAAACAACAAAAAAACAAACAAAAAAAAGCATAAATTATGTTAATGAATTGTAGTAACAATAACAATAATAGTTATATTATTATAATAATATAATTGTGGAGGTTACCATGAAACCAAACTCACCAAACCGACCGCCCCTTTTAGAAAGGCGACACTTTATTCTGTATGGGCTATGCACCGGGTGTTCTTTTTTCCTTACTGTTGACTGAAAAGCATTACAGTCCCCGTTTTCAGGAGGGGTTAACAAAACACGTTTATTTTTCCCTCAAAATTCCTACATAATAATAATAATAATCATCACCACCTTTGTTTCCATTGAGATGGCTTGTCGCTTTTTAGCACTACCACTAATACTGCTAGCCTGACGCTTTTCACCAACCATGATGGAAACGCGATGCACTGGATCACAGTAAATCACGATAAATCTTAGAGTACGCTGGCGTACGTGTATACGTACGTGCTGGCCAGCGTATGTAGCGGCCAAACACCATACCTGACTAGAGAGCCGTGCACGTAAAGTTTTTTTTAGTCGCGGCTCCCTAGTTTCTTTCTCCAAACAAAAATTGAACAAATGAATGAAATGCATTGTTCATATCTATGAACGTTTGCAAGTCGGATGTTTGTAAGTTGAGGAGCGTCTGTATAGTGTTTTAGTTCGGTGCTGTTCAACGTCTTAATACAAGTTCATCAGCATTATATATTCAACCATTTAAAAATTTATACGCATTTATGCTTTGCCACACTTCTAAAATTAAGCATGCATTAAAATCTTTAATATATGTACAGTGATAAAAACATAACGTGCAACACAAAACAGTTTTTAAGTAAACTATAACACTTTGCACACATTCAGTTCAGTTTCCATCCACCTGTCCAGATGACGGTCATGGTGGAAGCAGGCTTTAAAAGCCGTTAAACATTAAAATAAAATCCTTTGAAATATGGGAGCTTCTTATTAGCGTTCATTCGCACTGCCCTGACTCTGAACCAGCCAGTTTTGGTCCCTCTCCCATTACAGGGAATGCTACTGCAAAGAGGTGGAAGAGCCACTCCACAGCCGCGGGTTGCCGATACCAGCTGTAGGAGAACCAGACGCTGGCTGAAGGAACTCACAGACATACAAGTCAAGCATTGCATTGTGTGAAGAACCAGAGGTGAGAAAAGAAAGATGGGCAAGAAATGCCACACATACATTTGTGGCAGCCTAAAACCCCTAACCGCCCATCATCTGGGACAGGACTCTGTACATCCAAAGGTAGCCACTACAATTCAACAGCACTGTGTACATGGCAACAAGTCGCCAACACACCCAGGCAAACTAATGAGGATGAGGTTCCACACTCAGGAAGGGCTGTGGGGTTAATATTAGAAGAGCAAACGCCTAACTTGAGATCACACTCTGCTCTCACTAAGCACACTGCCTTGTTGAGATTTTTCTCAACCACATCCTAGAATAAACAACAAATCTGACAAAACTCAAGTTACCCCTTTAGCGAGACTCTGCTTGCCTGGCAAACTCAGGCAAGTGCTCAACATCCAGAGCCGTGGCGGGGCCGGCCTTTAACGCAGGACCGTCGAGGTGCAGACGATACACAGCAATGCCCTCCATCGCCACAGATTACCAAGGGTTTGTGAATGTTCACAAAAACACAGGCAAATGCTTTTACTGTTGCTGCAGTACATTCTTAGGATAACGTAACGCTCTGGGCACACAATGGATGAATTCACTTAGCTCACCAATTGGAGTACAGAACTGACACAGGGCTTGCTTTGAGTTTCCTCTATTTAATGTGAGCCACAATTTCATTCCCACTGGCACAATAGCATAAATAAGAAGGCAAACCAGGACCTCAATTTTGGCACATGGTTGTGAGATGTAAAAACATTCTTAATGCTTACTGAAAATGTAGCATACATAATGTAGGAAATTCCCACACTTAATCTGCCATATTAGTAAACACTGTAACTAGCAATGTCCGCACTTAACCGATACACCGTTAACTGCAAAATGAAGTTAGTTTATAGTAATGCTACCAGTTTAAAAGTAACCAGATATAACTAAGGGCGTTCTCAAACCTGTAGTTCTATTAAACTAGTACGAATCAGTGGACTAATTTGCATAGTCAGTCCATTTTCTCCTTGGTTCAGTTTCTGTTCACACAGGGGAGAAATCCAAGTGAACCAAAATGTGTCACTGTCAGTCACGTGAAACTGTTCTTTCTGCTCATTGGTTGAAAGAGTCTGGGCTGGCAATGAGAAGCAGATCCATGTTCTGTACTGGTGAATAGTCCTATGAAAGGAAAACATAGAAATGGCACGACTGGCATTTGCTCATAAGTGTAGTAATAATCGTTACTGTTGCCTCAGTTTTTTCACTTTTGTACAGCACTGTTCAGCAAACCATACAACCCCCTTAAGCTGTTGACTGATTATTTTGAATACTTCGGTGTTTTTATGAGCTGTTTGTAAGAACTGACAGATGTTCTCATCTTCCCAAACATCAAGATGGCAACGCAACTCATTGCCAGTGCACCTGGCTAAGGGACTCACTTAGCTCAAACTTGCACTGTACTCCTTGCAGTTGGTCCAGATAGAGGTTGGATCACGTTCACACCACAGACGAACAGCTTCGGAATTTGTGTGGGACTGGACAGAGACCACCTCCAGTTTTGGTCCATACCCGAGTACGAATGGTATGTTCAGACCCCACCCAAATAAACCCCACCAGTGAAGAAAATGAACCAGAGTTCGATTCAACTGGACTAAACAAAGCAGGTGTGAAACCACCCCAATTTCAGCAGTAGATACTTAAAGCAGCATTTGTCATTTTCGTTGTAATGAATGAATGAGCTGTAAATGATGACTGTAAACTGGTAAAGCACAAACATGGATGCACAATCCAATAATAATATTCGCTCATACACTGCAGCTTGTAATCAATGAGGGACTATTGCCACAACAGAGTATGAGCAATGCCACTGCAAGCTGTAGACAGATTGTAGGACACCTTAAACATTCTCCACTTGCATATTCATAGCTACAAGATATCCAGCTCCAGGTGCAAACGTAACCTAAACGCCTGCAACAAGACATGAAGACGAGGTGGAACAGCATCTACTTTATAAACACAGTGTCTTTGGAACAGAAGCGAGTCCTTTGTGCCTATGGTGCTGACCATGACCTGCCCACAACACTGACCGCTAACCAGTGGGCCTTGCTGGGAAAAACTACGACTGTTCTAGCACCATTTGAAGAGCTAACCAGGAAAGCAAGCTCATCCACTGCCTCCACTGCAGATGCCATTCCAGCTGTCACCATCCTGAAACAGATCCTAGCTAAGCAAGGCGAAGCAGACTCTGGGATTAAAACAATGAAAATGACCCTGCTACGAGCTGTCAACAAACGCTTCAGCACTGTGTTAAAGGAACCCTACATTCACTTGCCACCTTGCTGGATCCAAGATATAAAGACCAATAAGACATTATGCTATACAATCTTCCACACTCGCCACACAAACACTAATGATACTATGTAAATTTGAATGTGATAACTTGAAATGAAAATCATGGCATCTTATTATACATAATCTTTAATGTAGTATTATATACTAAGTAATAAATACACATGCAACCACTAGGATAAAGCTGCAATCTTAATTTCTATTATACATCACTTTGATCAGCCTATGTTTTATTTTTGTTTCAGACACTTTACAAGTGCAGGCTCTGCAAAGCATGCAAAAGATGCACTGACCAAGGAACTTGAAGAAGAAGCCTTGAGGAGCAGCACAGCTGGAACATTGGAGGCTTCAAAGCCAACACAAAAGGACCAAAAGGGGGAAGCAGCAGCACCAAACAAGGGCAGCTTTATGAAACAGTTTGACCACATTTTGGAGGAGTGTGAGGATCCTGGTGCAGGAAGGAGCCAAGCACCACTGTTCAAGTGCATGGATTTGATTTTTTTACTGAGAAAACAACTGCTGCCTCACACAACCCATACCAGTACGGGGAGAAAATAGACACAGGTTACCTGGCCTTGCTGCCACTGCCATAAAGATACCTCTGTGTCCCCCTGCACTAGTGCGGGAAGTGAGAGACTGTTCAGCACAGTCTCTAATATCGTGGATGAGAAGAGAAACAGGCCTACAGCAGAGTGCAGAAATGCATGTTTTCATGAGAAAGAGCCTGTCACTGCTGCTTAAGCAAGTAGTCTGGGCAACAACAAGCCACTGAGTGGTACAAAGAAGTTTAACTCCTATTTTGAATGTTGTCCCAATTTGCTGCCGGTGCACAATAATTTAATAACAATTCACGACATTTGTTTGTGTGAGCCTCTCCCACACAGCGAGGAACACAGTTTATTAATTCAACAATAACCCATTACACGATTTAACTGGACGGAAGTTAGGTTTATCTTGGCTTCCCTTTTTTCTGTTGCTTCACAACCAATAACAGAGTGGCTCATAGTGAGGTACAGCTCTGACTGATTCATCTTGTACAATTTATTTTATTAATGGATGCCACAGTTTTACGGCTTCCCACAGATTTTTGGTTGTTTCATTATGACTCTCACTCACTGTCAAGCGTGGAACTGCTCAGGAAAGCAGTTTGAATGTGTTATTGTAGTTCCACAAACAAAGTATAAATTATGCTATACATCATTTATTGAAATAAAAAAATATATATATACAAAAATATATTTAAGAGTTTTACTTCTGAGGAAATGTGGCTTCCCTTGGCCTCCCAGAGTACACACCACTGATATGGAACCCATTTTGTTACACACAACTATTTATCAAGGGTAAATAATGTGAAATGGATAATTATGTCTTACCATTTCTGAAGGTGTATTCACTAAAATGGTGGAAAATAAATGGATCACAATTCTCATGACAAGCAAATTTGGCGACAGTTTGTGCATACCCAACACATCAGTGCCTTAAGAGCAGGTATTCACCGCTGCTGGTATTGAAGGGTCCACATTGACCTGGGCTCGCACGGGTCCACATTGACCTGGTGTGGACCCACATTAACACAAGTGCCAGCATGGCTGTGTAGGATTACTGGCTCACTGGTTCATGTTTTACCAACGGTGTTCAGTTGTTGGTTAAAGGAATAAAAAAAAAAAAAAAAAAAAAAAACTGGGGATGCAAATTTTAACTGTAACTTCTACTTTACAAAACTTAAAAAATTAAGTGGGTCCACAGTGACTATAGATGGTAGCACACCTTAAATACAGGTTAAAAAGATATATATTCAGCTTTTTACTCATATTATTATGCTGTGCTCATATATGTCACAATGTAACTAAAACTATACCTTGGAACTAGGTTCATTTCTCACAAATGTTAGTGGTCATATGTACTTGACACATATGTATGGACTGATAGCTAAAATTATGATTAAGGGTAAATTTTTTTTCCGCACTTTCATACATTACAACCAAACTTAATTGTATGAACTGATAGGGAAATCCTGAGAGGTATCGTATTACTGGTGGCTGAGAAGTATGATATGAGTGACAACACATTCAATGTTAAAATTAATGTTAAGACAATAATAAAATCAAGTTTTACAAATAATTTTAAACAAACGTTTCAAACACTGAATTGAAACACTTAGTTTATATAGGCTCTTTTGTTCCCCCACCAACAATGAAAACTATAAATGTTAAAGTGTTATACAGTGTGGGGAGGAATTCCTTCTGATTATCAAAACTGATTTTCAAGCTTTGCAAAAATTATGTCAGCACAACTACATATGGACATGCATGCCGCCTGGTGAGACACGCACAATCGAATAGAACCAAAGCTGGTAAGAGATCTCTAGCTTTACAGTACAGAACAGTTAACTAATTTCCCTAGATGAAGTACAAGTAAATCCTGAACATGGGTACTCAGAGATATTTATACACAACCACTTTACATTAAGCATATGTTAAAGTTACAACTACACAACACTACTTTGGATGTTAACCTTCAGTTTTATGGACCTGCTGAATTCACTCATAAAGCCTGAATTCGGGTTCAGACGCTCCCATCCATGACAGTGAATACATCAAAACTGCTGTTTCACCCATTTCTCATCAGCACAATGCTTTTTTCACTGAAACACCAGAAGCATGTTCATTGATGGAACATGGCGGCGTCTTGCTGGAAAGGCACACATCCGAGGATGGTCCCACGCCTCCCGACGCCTGCAGGCATCGAATTCTGGTGCAGCTTAATTTACCACAGCAGCAAGGGAAGGCACACAATGGCTTAACGCACCACCCTCCAGAGACGCAGACAGGTGATGAAACACAGCTGGAGATAGGCCCATTGCCAGTGGTACTCGACACAGACGGGCGATGGAACGTGGCTGGAGGTAGGCCCATTCCCAGCGGAGCGAGACACAGACGGGCGACGGAACGTGGCCGGAGGTAGGCCCATTGCCAGTGGTACGAGACACAGACGGGTGATGGAACGTGGCCGGAGGTAGGCCCATTGCCAGTGGTACGAGACACAGACGGGTGATGGAACGTGGCCGGAGGTAGGCCCATTGCCAGTGGTACGAGACACAGATGGGCGATGGAACATGGCCGGAGGTAGGCCCATTCCCAGAGGTGATGCCAGACTCCAGCCTTCCTACAAAACCCGCGCTGTACAGAGAACAATGGCTGGAGTGAGAAACTCAGGCACAATCGGTGAATAGCTCATGTCCTGCAAAGCACTGTGGGAGCCGTGTGTATGTAGGTCCATCGAGCAACCATCATGTACACACACTCCTGTACACCCATGACCGCTAACCTCCGCAGCAATCACCGCACACCACACAAATCACCGATGTGCTGCCCAACAGCAGGGCCTCATCCTACTCAAGCCAGCCACATTGCCATCGATCACATTGTTCTCACTGGAACTTCATTTTTAAAAGTATTTTGCTTATGCATTTCCAACTACTGTTGTGGTAAAAGTGCTCTATAAATAAAGTGACTAGACATTAACAAAGCTGGTATTGGTTCCACAGCATGAAATGCTGCATCATGTTAATCACTGCCTACAATCACCTCAAGCAGACATTGTTAAAGACTGATAGGGCCAGGTGAAAGTGAAAACTACTACAAGCACTGGGGCACATCGGAGGAGATGAAAACCACACACAAAATCCCAATAGTGGGGAATCCCTGAGGTATTACAGATTACAAAAAATTAAAAAACAGCTAAAAGTGCAAAACGTTCACCGAGTAGGTTTCAACAACTTGTCAAAATGCAACATTCGGTAGCCGACTTCTAACCGCATGACACGGGTAAGGAGCAGATACATCAGTGTCCCTCTCTCCCCCCCATGGTCACACTGCCAGCTCAGCTAAAGGTCCAAGTTCTCACAACTTCTGCAAGTGTTACAAGCAAATGGCACCGCATCTAAAAATGCGATTTGCATTACAACCTTGTGGGTGTATCACATTTTTGTTGTAATAAGACTATCACTCAGGATTACAGCTGTTAACAGGCCTATAATTAGCCGTCTGTGCTAACACGCACCCAGGTGTGCCAGAAACAGCAAAGGTGCAACTGAGGCTGCTTTTTCAGGGCTCAGTAGTGTTCCAGAAGAGTCCACCAACTGCATGACTAACGCAGCGTGGAGAACAATCACATGTCTCATCAGAGGCATAAGCAAGGCTGAAGGATGACTGCTATCAGAACCCCACCCTGGGACAGCTGGGATACCCGCCCATAGGCTGGGGGGTGGAATTTGGAAAGCAGGGCCAGCAAAGCTTTCTCCCTCCAGGAGCAATATCTCCCTGTGACATTTGAAGAGACATGCAGGGTCTCAATCTGGCCCCCAGCTCGAAGACACCCACGCAGAACATGAGAGCTGTAGGACACCCAGCCGGGATTCCAGGTTCGTGTGCCAAAGGCCAGACCCAACCCTGCCCTGGAACCTTTACCCCGTCATCATCACCCGCCACCCCCTCCCAAGCTTTGGCAAGCTACCCATTTTCACAGGAGGAAAAAGAATCTCACAGGAGTTTGTTTTCTCAGTGTCACACAAGGTCCCCTGAGGTAACATTTCAGGTTAAGCACCAGAGTCATCATGACAGTTAGACCTAAACTGCCTAGTTAAAGGCATGCCCATTACCTGAATCACAGACAATTGCTTTAATTTAATTTAGGATGGACCTACATTATTTTCTACCTTCCAAACTTAGTTCCAGAACTCTTCAAAAATCATGCCAGTTCTTAATGTAACATTTTTATTGTTAGGCAGCAAAATCTTGTACATTTTATTCATGCTGCTCTTCCAAATCATTGCTTTTGTTTTTATATATACTGACACATTACTTCACTTTCAAGACAAAAACTGCATTAACCATAACGTAAATTCTGATTTACTTTTAGGTGTACCACAAAACATTTGAATGAGAAATTCATAACTGTTTGGAGTAAATTTCCTTGGAGAAGCCATGCTCAAAAAATGTTAATGCAATGTTAAAGTGCTAAAACAGATTTAACCAAAATTGCGAAGGCACACAGGGAGGCCGTGTTTCTGCATTCAATCTCACCACATTACAAACAGTTGCAGGACTAAAAATTTCAAACTATATTTGATGAGGGAAAGGTAGTTCATTGTTATTTCATGTAGAAATACATATATTAACAATTACTAGCAGTACATATTACAATAATGTAAATCTAGTTTATCAAAACGTTGGAATTAATATTTCACTGAATGAGTGTATGTATGTATATACATGTATAAAAACATTACCAACAACAAATGCCACCCGAACGTGTGCGCACTACAGAGGGTCAGGGGACGGACTGGACGCACACTGGGGGTAACTGCGCTGGGCTGCTTTAATCCCACACAGGCGTTCGACATCGTACCTCGGTGACAATGAAAGCGAATTAAAACTGCTACAGCAACAATGTGAGCAGAGAACCAGCTGGCCATCAATTAAGACGCTCCTACGGCTGATTTCCTGTTTCCCAATAAAGCCGATAAGAATTCTGAATGCAGAATAGATGAACACATGCAGCGGTTTTTTTTTTTATTCAAAACGTGTAAAACGATGGATGTACCTAGCTAAATCTTGCACCAGAGTAGTTTTAATGTTCTGGTTTACGTCACATGAGAAAACACACTCTTATCAAAACTAACAAATCCAAGCAACGACGTACTTTTCTCTGCGGCTGTACAAACAAAAGATATGAATTAAGTTGCCTGCAGTACAATCCAGGTGGAGAAAATCTGCATTTAAATGTATGGGGATACAACGGAATGCTCGATTCCCGTCAGACACGACGCTTTCCTTCCAGTCAAACGAAAAGAAGCCCAACTAAAATTAGCACAAAATCTCTTACCTCTCCTGATCAAGACTACCGTAGGAGTCCGTCTTATTTGAACGCGGTGTTGTTTGTGAAGACGCGTCCTGTTCCGGGGTCACATCCCTGCGCTCGCCGGAGCCTCTCGTTGGAGCTCAGTGACTCACGCGCTGAGGCTCGCGCACCGAATCAGTTCCTGTTGGGCCGCGAGCGCCCCTCGCCGTTAGTAGGCGCTGTCGCGAAACACACCAGTGTTTCTGGCAAAAAGACGCCAAGCACACGAATTTTAGAATGTAACAAATAACAACTGACCAAGAGAAATATAATAGCAGTTTAAAAAACATATTTTATATATATGCGAGAATACATATATAATATATAAACTGGTGTAAAATGTTCGATCAATTCTGCTGCACAATAAATAAATAAAACCATTAATCACAGG
Source organism: Chitala chitala (assembly GCA_025773905.1). Lineage (NCBI taxonomy): Eukaryota > Metazoa > Chordata > Actinopteri > Osteoglossiformes > Notopteridae > Chitala > Chitala chitala. The sequence goes on from JABJVR010043534.1 coordinate 29,311, forward strand.
ATATATATACTAAATGTTTTATTGCCTCAATGGGTGGGTGGGTGTGTGTTTATATATATATATATATATATATATATATATATATATACACACCCATTGAGGCAATGGTTTATATATAAACCATTGAGCCAATAAATTATATGTAATTATATATGAGTCAATGGTTATATATATATACTAGGGAAAATGATCAATTTAGTCATTTTCAACATTTAAAATATAAAGTGACGTTACATTTCTATATCCACATAGCAGAAAGAATAACTGCATTTGTAATATATATGCAAGAGTAAAATTTTAAATACAAAGACTCTTAAAACACGGTCAATATAATTTTACTTTAATTACTTATTAGTATAACATTATTGCATTGTTTTTACATATTCAGTTAGTTAGTCAGTCATCTTCTACACGCTTCATCCCGTTAAGGGTCGCTGGAAACCAGAAGCCCATCCCAGGACACATAGAGCACAGGGCAGGGGACACCAAGGGCGGGGCGCCAATGCACCGCAGGGCACACACACTACAGGCAATTTAGAGACACCAATCAACCTAACCCGCATGTCTCTGGACTGTGGGAGGAAACCGAAGAATCCGGAGAAAATCCACCAAGCACAGGTAAAGCATGCAAACTCCACGCACACAGACCCAAGGTGGGAATCGAACCCAAGGCCACCGTGCCGCCCTTTACTTATTTATTTTTAGTTTAAATTATATATAATGCAACACCGTTCACGAGTAATTTCATTTTTAAAACCATAAAACCTTATTACCAAATAAATATTGTCAAAATCCTGAAGACAATGTGTTACTTCAACTCTACATAAAAATGTTATGTGGGACAAACTTGGGACAGTTACAAATGTACCGTAATGCAGTGTTGCCCCCTTAAGGTCAAAAATAGCCACTACACAATATAAATAAATTAAACAACAATCCAGAGAAAGACATAGACACACGGCTTCACACCCAGCCAAAACTGCCGCTCTCGGCTCGTCCCCGCTGCAGCAGCTCGGCTCCTCCCACCAGCACGTGAGCTGCTGCCTTTGTAGCGTGTTCGGGAAAGTTCGGGGAGCTTCGGACCTTCTAGTGCTGCTAGAGAATGAATCGCGCAGCTTCTGGAAACACCGTAACGGCATTTAAAGGAGGGCTGCGCTTTAGTGTCAGTGTTCAGACGGAGCGACAGCCAGCGAGAAGAGGAGCCTCAGAAACGGCGCGGCTGTCTGTGCAGCGACAAGGCGACTAACAACAGTGAGTGACATAACACTTAACTTTCTTTGCGCATGATAGACTGACAACGGGATAAAACCGTCATGTTATATTTTAATGTACAACGGAATAAGTTATTTTACGAGTAACGAGAGAACTTTATGATTTTAAATTTAATCAGCATTTTTTTTCGTAAATGAAAAACAGAATGTTTTTCTTAATATTCAGTTAAACTTTCACTATAGAACAGGTCTTCTAAACCGCTTTACACAGTATACATCGAGTATATGTCCAGTGAAGAAGACAAACGGAGATTGAATCCGCGATGTTCAATGTCACACCTGGCTAGCAAAGCAACAGTAAACTGGCTGAACGTGTTTTATTAATCTTTGAAGTACGTGCACATT
>JABJVR010043564.1:0-30924 GCA_025773905.1 Chitala chitala
ATATATATAAAATACAGATGAGGTTAGAGTAGAATACAAAAGATTTTTTTTCATATGTTAGTTCATATATTAGGTTAGCTTACTGCTGAGCAGATCATTATAAATATTTTGCTACCATTGGTAAATTTAACTGGTTGTCCGTTGTTTTGGTTGAGATAACTGGCGTTACTACAGTCCTAAATCAAAACTATGCAGCTAGACAAAGGCGGATTTCTAGCGTGCCGCAAGGCTCTTCCGCTCAGTTCGTAGGATTTAAATCACTACATAATGTGTTAAAGATCAGTCATTATTATTTATCATATATATGTAATTATATTTTAAACTGGTGTATAAAACTCGCTCATATGAAAAGTGCACTTTAAGATTTCTGGAAAAAATAAAAGGAACAAGACGTACCTTGTGTCTCTGCCACCAGGAAATCCTGTCCCACAGTTGGACCTGCCCTCGCACGCGCTGGATTGGCCGAGCATCGAACATATGTCAGAATGGCTTCTTTGCTGGAAGTTGTCTTAAAAGCACAGTGGTGCGTGTAATGAACTGTTAGATGATCAGTGTTTGTATGAGAAACGCAGACGCTTAAGACATATATTACGTAACCAATCAAGTGTAAATATTAATACAGATGAGGTTAGAGTAGAATACAAAAGATTTTTTTCATATGTTAGTTCTATGTATTATATAATTTTATTAATTATTATTATTTTATACTTTGCGTCGTCTTTGTAAAACTGCATCTGGCGTACGTTTTCGGACTATAAATTCTTAATATCAAGTTTTCAGATGCTCAGACAGACACTCACAAGTGATCCGAACACCTTTGCTAATTTTCCGAGAAAGAGTCGTATATCATTAAAGTGTCACAAAAAAAAAAACAATTTTGTGGAATATTAGGAACACACACACACACACACACACCTTATATATTTTATCCTACTAATTGAAACGGCCCTATGTTTGCATGGTTGGCTGTTTATGGACTGGAAAGATGATTAGGACACTGGTCAATATTTTGCAGATGTGGTAGTGAAGCACAGATAAACGGTATGCCATTGTCTTGGATGCTATTCACTACAACTGTGTACCTGTCTACACCAGAGCTGTGAGGAGGAAACACGTGTGCTACCACAACTGCACTGTAACAGGATACAGCACGTTTACTTGAAACACAAAGTCAGAAAGTACATATTGTGCACAATATGACTAAAATGAGTCACGATTAATCAGTTTATTTTCTTTGCAAAAGATGTCAGTCAAATAAACTTCAAGACAAAGGCCAATATTTAGTATTATCAGTGATAAATAATACATTTTGCAAGATGTACACAGTAGGAAATTCTGTGGAGTCAGTTACCTGCATGTAAAGTGCGTCACACATTTTACTTCCTTGTTCAAGTCACATGTATCCTACTCAACTTCCTTTTATGTCAAAGGAAAGATTTATTTAATTTGTGCATTGCATCTCTTGCTTTGAGAAATTTTTAAATGGTGTCAATCATTTTGAGCCTTTAAAAAAACTATTAAAATGATCTGACCTCATACACAGTCATGCTATTAGTGAAGTCACACCGAGAACTATGCATTTCATAATTTATGAAACACACCTGGAAAAGCATGACTTCCTTGTGCTTTTCAGGACAGTATGGTTTGGGAAATTCAATCACAGAAAAACTCCAGTGTTTCTTCGCGTATATGGTTTCATTTTATGTAGCATAACTTTAAATTCCAACGGACGGAACATGAAAAACACAACCCTAACCCAGACATTACCCAGACACACCTGTACTTATTTATAGGCAATGCTTTTACACGTATAATCAACTATATATTTATCTCTAATTAAATGTAAAAAATTAAATAAATATAGTTAAATAAATAGAACTTCAATAAATAAAAATTAAATATGTTAAGTCACCTTAAATATGAATATGTAAAAAATGTTTTGTATAAATACACTTGTGCATCCATTTACTTGTACAGTTAAATTAACAACTCTGACCATTTGAGTACAGTTATTTTCAACTACATATTTAGCAAAGTGCAGCCGAAGCTCTTTACTAAAAGCCTTAGGCGATGACCTGCTTCTGCTTTTCCTCTAACACTGAGCAGCAGCCCTGATGTCCCTTCAGCACTTCCGCTGGAGCGCGGCGCAGCCCTCCTCCGCACCCTGTCCGTGCGCGGCGGGGTCACCGGCGGCGAACACCCGGGCTGCCAGGATGGAGAAGGAGAGCAGCCGCTCCACGCTGTAGCGCTGCAGCTCCGCTCTCATCCACTCGTTCCTGCTGTCCAGCAGACGCTCTTCCGCGGCGCCGTTCTGCGGCACCTTCTGTTCTTCATTCACGTAGCGGTCCTGCTGTGGTAAGATGTGTAGTATTAACGTTGTGGTTTAGGCTTCTACACGTCACTCAATAATGAACACATCCATAACATCAGCGGTGTTTATTCTTGAACCCTAGATCGGTCTATAGGCTACAATGTACCCGAAACCCTTATGTAACTGAAAGCAAAGGTGAAGAAAAATATGTTTTGAGTTTGAATTAAAATCTTGGAATGGAGATTTGCTGCGTTGGATTAGAATTGTAGCAATGAAACCCAATAATTTTACGTTATTTAGAATTTAAATAGGTAAAATGCAGCTCATCCGTATGTTATATCTGGAAACAAGGAATGGATATTACTCTAAAAAACGCTTCCATGAAATATAAATGTGGAATAGATTATATGCCAATACACACCAGTACACCATGAATTTATTGTAACAAATTTCATATATGTTCTTTCAAGCCCAAATGAGAAAGGTTTACAGTTTAACTTGAGTGCCGTTATACTGACTTGAAAAGGTAAGCATTTAAATTACTTATTGATTCAAAATATATGTGTCTCAGGATCCACTAGACATTGCCTTTTATATAAAGAGGAAGCAGAGTATTTGAATATACACCAGTAAAAATTTTGGATGCACCCAATTAAACGCCTGTTTAAACTGGACTGAAGAGCAAAAGGGAAAACAGCGTCCATGCGAGAGAGAGCTCCTTTGAAATTGTTGTAAAAACATCCAAGCTGAATAATTTAATTAAACTTGTTGAGAGAATGCAAAGTTGTCATAAAGGGAGGATGTGGCTATTTTGAAGGATCTAAAATACAAGATGGTTCTCTCTGACAACGCATGTCCAAACTTTTAACTGGTGGTGTACGTTATGTTCACATCAGGAGTGTCATTGTTTTACTACCAGAAGTACAGGCTGCAGGAGTCTGTGCAGGCTGGTGGCTGTTTCCGCGACGCTGCGTGCCGAGCTCTCCCACTGGGACCCACGAAACAGGCCTCCCTCTCCAAACATTCTGGTGTAATTCTGCAAAGCAGCGTCGATCTTCCGAAGGCAAGGCTAGGACACGCACGAGTGAAAAGCTCATTTCCGTCTTCATTTGGCATAAGCATTGTCATTAACACTGACAGTTAAAAGATCTGTTTTAAACTGACTTTGTGTTACAAATTTGAAAATCTTAGTTGTATGTTAACTAGTCTCCGAGGACACGAGAACAATCTAGAACTTAAGTCCATATTTGCTTGATTTTGTAGAACTTACTGTAGAGTCGATTGTTAAACTTGTGGGATTACACATATCACATGCAGCAATTAATACAGCACCTCCAGTAGTTTTTAACTGCACTTGCTGCAGGTTCCTTGGCACCTAGGTAATAATACATGATATTAAAAAAAGTTCAGACACAGGTATGACATTGTTATTGTTATTGGAAAATACCACATCAGCAAAAAGGCTGACAGCTGTCACAACAACACGTCAAAATTGCAATTCTAGAACATACTAGAATTTCGAGTTAATAGAAATAACTGCAAAAGAATTGTTTGCAGACGGAATATATTTTGTCTAAATTAATTATTACTGTGAAAGAAATTGACTTACATCATGTGTAAGATGAAGAGCCAGTTGATTCAGTTTGGCAGATAACTTGGTGAATTTTTCCCAGGGGAGAATCGGACTCCCGTGTGCCACAAAGATTCCATTAAATAACAGGATAAAAGCGATAAGGCTTCTAGTGGCACGTAGGGTGAGCATCTCCGGCTTGGCGTATGTCTGCAAGCAAGTTCAGTAGGAAATGTGCACTGTGTGAAGGCAATGTTGCAACAGTAGCTTTTGACAACCAAAAGTGAGAACGTATCTAGTTTATATAATGTGGTGAGTCACATGAGGAGTTTCCCAGATCAGGGCAGGTAACAGGATGAAAGTGAAACCCCAAAATTGCTTGTTGTCATTATTTTAAAAAAGCATCAAAAAGTTCTCAAAATATTTTTGTACCTCACTCCTAAAAACATGGTTGAACAGTTTGCTTGGGAATTATCAGACCCAGTCAGTCATTAATTATCAGGAATCAATAAGTTCACTCAGAAAATTGAGCCACAATGACTACTGGGAAATATATTTCATGTGTATTTATATTTCATGTGATGTGATGATAAGTATGTTGAACACAAACATATTTCTTAGTAGTAATTCATTAAAAGCAATCAGAAAGTATAAATGTGCAGTTACAGACTGTTATACAGTGCTCTGTCTGGGCTTCTCTATTTTCAGTTTTCATTCTAGTTCTGTTTTAAAACTTGACTTTTTTTTTCAGAAACATTCCAACATGCTGGAAGCCACAGGCAACAAAGTCTCAAATGGATGACTGACCTTTGCCTTCAAGGGGGAAAAATAACAGCTTCCTATTTTGTATTGCTTTAGGGATTAATGAAGTTTGATAAAAAAAAGAATTTCGGTCTGCCCTGCTGTGATGTAATATAGAATGATTTTCTCCTAAGGACATACACAATTTTTTTTGTTCCTGTTTTATCACATTCCAAATAGTACTCAGTTTGCACATTAGAGGATTCTATTGTTATCAGAGAAAGTTTATTTTATATATATTTGTATGTATATTTTATGATTAATGCTTAGCATCAATGTATATGATATCTCAATATAAAATTAGGTACTTTCAGGGAATCTGAGATTTGAAACATATAAAATTTGAAACACATTTCTGTCTAGATGTCTTACTGTTAGAAACACTACAGTATGTATTTTTTTTTCCACAAACTGCTTTGTGAAGGGCAGGGCGCCTCGGTGGGTAGCACTGTTGCCACGCACCTCCAGGCCTCTGGCTTCACATCTTGCCTCTAGTCTGTGTGTGATGAGTTTGCATATTTGCCCTTTGCTTCAGTGGTTTCCTCTGACTGGTCTGATTTTCCTCAACACAACAACAAAGACGTGCATTATAGGCCGATTGGTCTTTCCAAATTGTCTATAATGTGTCTCCCCTGCGGTGGGTTGGCACTCTGCCAGGGGTGTCCCCTGCCTTCAGCCCCCAACCCTGTATGTAAATAGTTTGATACTGGATAGATGGATTGATAGAGCTACTTTATTGTTCTAAAAGGTGTTTATCCCCAGTTCATATGGTTTATTTCAAGACTAACTCCATGTGAAACTGTCAACTTTCAAAGTACGCTTTTGACTTGCAGTACAGGATATTTGATCATTCACGCAAATTACAAAGGTGAAAAATAACAGCAGAACTTTTTGTGTAACCTGCTTAACGCCTTTGAATGCATGTGGACAATCCACCATCACTGAGTACAGAATTTAGATTCCTAATGATCAGCTCTTGGCAACTACTTCACAGCACTACTGCGCACTGTATTACTTGAAAGAGCACATACAGACTTATTCTTTCTCCTAACAAACAACCCACGCAGGTAAAAAACAAAAACAAATTTACCTGTACATACAGGTTGCTACATGCAACCTTTCGTTCTTACCACAAATCACAGGGGAATTTAGTTACATAACTAATTAGATTTTGTGAAAAGGGCTGGTTCTCAGGCATAATGTTTTACTACATACTGTACTAAGTAGGAACTATCGTGGGTTACCACCTAAAGATTTTTTCTACAACTGCTTCCGTTTTAGCTTGAACAAACATTTTTTTTCTAGTTTCAAACTACACAGCCATAGATATTTAAATATGAAGGATTTTGGCTGGCTACAGCTGTATTTATTAAAACGTATAGCTGATAAGAGAAGTTCATGACTCAGTGTTGATACAGTCGCTACTTTGAATTTAAACTTGAAACTGCCCTTTGGCTTAATCACCTGAAAAATAAGCACTTTCACAAAGGAGCACAGTGAATACACACTGCATATTTTGCCACATTTTACCATTTTATTTATACACAAATTGATTAAACTGGGAGAATATATGTTACTACGAAAAAGAAAAATAATAATAAAACTTGCTTTTACCCAACATTTAAGTAGGCCAAGAATTCTGACAATTTAAGTAATGACCAAGCACCAATAATGGGAAACGATAAATGCTCTGTACTAAAGTGTCAGTCAGTCAGTCAGGCATCTTCTACACCACTTCATCCTGTTAAGGGTCGCGGGGAAGCCTGGAGCCCAACCCAGGAGACACCCAGGGCAGGGCGCCAACCCACCGCAGGGATCACTGTACTAAAATGTAAAGTACTTAAAGTTCTATCAAGTGTATCAGTCATTCCACTAGATTTTAAAATTATGAATAATGGTTTTATTGTGATTAACAGATTTCTTTCACTCTATTTAGAGCTTAAAAAATTTGCGTGATTATAAAAGGATAATTTGTGTAAGAGAACGTTTGTTGGGCTTGTAAAAATAAGCTCCTGTAATTAAAAAAACATAGCAACCCCATCTACCCGTGAAATATCTTTCAAAAGTGCACCTGGTTGAAATTAGATCTTGCATAATTTTCCACTTATATATTATTTGGAATGTATTGATGTAGCTAAGTTTTTACAGAGAGAATCACATATAGTGGACGGTCAGGTTTTTTAGAGTTTTTTTAGGCTAGCAAACGTCTTGATGTTTTTCTGGGTAATATATAATACCGTTTCAGTTCTTATTTCAAGGTTTCCATGTTCTCATTGTAGTACCCTCCAACACTTTTACACATTTTCTGGAGTGAAGGTTGGTTTAGTAATTTTGTTTTACATCACTGTTTTAATACTTGAAGACACTAACAACTACAAATAAAATGAAACAATATACATGTATTTGGTATAACAAGTACAAAACTATTATTTAAGGATATTTTAAACCTAAAACTGGCTGTTATCACTGGATTCCTTGAAAAGCACTACAGGATTTAACAGCTTTGTCGCTTGAACACTTCATGACACATTTCAGAGTTTTAACTGACTTCAGTTTTCAACTGCATTTCCTTTGCCTGGACTGACTTTCTCCAAAATTTACAAGGTTTCCTTTTCCACTTAAATTCATAAATATAATTTCTAATTAATTTTAATTGTATATAGATACACTTTATATAATGAAGTAGTATGTGGTAACAGACAAGTTCATTCAATTTACTAGTATAGAACATCAAGGAAGTAGAGTGCTTCAGGAACATGTACTGAAACGTTTCTCTGAAACAGCATGTACCAAACGATTTCCACTAATGACATATTCTTAATAATAGATAACGCCTCTTGCATTCCTAGAGACACCGTTGTATATACAGGCTTGAGTGTGATTTCCTCTTTTAAAAATTGGACCAATGTAATCAGTACCACACAGGTATAACCACATTGCAGAAGCAGTATTCTCCTTTTTAAAAATGAAAGCCATATTAGTGAAACATGTTTTTAAAAGCACTTTAAGACTTTTGTATGTGTAATGTATGAATTTTAGAAGGAACATGTGGTTGATGTAATGCGGTCGGAAGCGCCTGGATATTCATGGTGGGCTGAACACATAAAGTGATGTTTTGTACATTTTGCCTTTGTTTACTGTGGAAAGTCAAATTTTTTTAAAGAAATTATTGACATTTTGAACAGCTATAAGGACAGGCCCTTAGCAAAAGGACTCTGGCAAAACACTCCAATGAGTAATACGTTATATGAGATGGAATTTTTAGAGAGAATATTCTGTCAGTTTTTCACCACACAGCTATTTTTCTAGGGTTTCATTGTCAAAGCACACTGTGTTATTTCATTATTTATACAGAGAATATTGTACACACTGCATGTATGTATGTAGGCTGAAGAGTCTGCTCAGTTTCCCATAGTTGAATACATTACGTATTCATTGTTTTTGTAAATTAAGAACATTTGCCTTACATGCCACGCTACTAGCATTGTTTTTGAAAATTATTTCAATATTTACTAATATATCTTTTATATTCTTTTATACAATGATGGAATGAATGTAATATATACATTCATTCCATCATTGTATAAAAGAAATGCTAAACTAGTAACATTATGACTTGTATAGACCAGTAAATGTTGTTTCTGATTGTCTTGTCTCTATTTTCATATGATTAACAATAATATACTTTAAAATGCTATAGACTACTGTCCCCAGTTGTTCAACTGCACCTTAGTTTCCAAGCACAGATGTAGGATCTACCAAGTCTTACCACTTAAACGTTTAATGTACCACTCAAATGGTGTATGTCAAAAGTGTGTGGACAGTCCTTCCAATTAGTGGGTTTGCTGCGTCGGCCATACTCATTAGTGACTTAAAATCATGCCTAAAGCCATACAGTCTGAAACATTTCTAGTAGAATTCCTTGTTCTGAACAGCCTGATGGTTTTCAAGGTGCCACCTTTCCAATAGTCCTGTGGTGTCCCCTGCCCTGCGCCCTATGTATTCTGGGATGGGCTCCAGGCTTTCCCGCGACCCTTAACAGGATGAAGTAGTATAGATGACTGACTGACCTTTCCAATACGTCAGTTTCTAAAACTGCTGCCTTGGCTGACTGGTAATGCTGTTGAGAAGGCGATGTGTCTAAACATCTCTGCCACAAAGTGGAAGGTCACACAACCTCACACACTGAGTCTCCATGTGCTGACACCTGTTGTGTGCAAATATTGGCCCAGTTGGATCACTCACTGACAAGTTTCAAACTGTCTCAGTGAGCAACGTGTGCACAGGAGCTCTTCGTCGGGACTGAATGAATGTAGTTTTTGCAGATGCCAAGATAACACTACCTGCCCTAATGCTCACTTTTACAACTAGAAAGTATGATGGAAAAAGCATTATTGTGTAGGGGTGTGTTGTTTTTCAGTTTGGGACAGGCACCTTACAGCTCTACTGAAGGAAACCATAAGGCTACATTGAGATTCTAGACAACTTTGTGATAACAGTCTGACCAGGTTTATTCTTGGTTTTGTTTCAGAATGACAATGCCCCTTGCATAAAGCAAGGTCCTTACAGAAATGGTTTACTAATGCTTGTCTGGCCTTTATAGAGACCTGACCTATACTCCAAAAGTAATTTCCCTCTGGGATGAATAAAGTACTATAGCAAAAACAGCTGGGAAGTAATTATCTGCTGCCATATTATAAATTGCATGAAATGTTCCAATTAGGAACAAAAAAGAAATGAACACAAACTGGGTATGAAAGAAAAAAAAAAAAAAGCTACAATATTTATACTTTTACAATATTTACCAGAAATGTACTGTTGATTACACTGCTAAATAGGCATTTACAGCCTTGTTGCAAACTAGTCTTAAATGCTTCACTGTAGTGACGCCAAGAGGTGAAATAACAAAACTGCAGGCAGAATTTTCCACATGGGCTGAAAGGACGTTAGGCCTGCTCACACTGAGGCCTACAATTATTTTCCACAGCACTGGTGCAGGAGACACAATTCAACATTTATCTCACAGCTGTATAACTTATTAAAAAAACAAACTAGAGTTATTGATGCAATGTGATTTGCTCAAAGATTATACTGGATTAAAATCCATATTATGCTGTTAATAAAATTAGACTCCTGAGAAAGACGACTTACATTTGGCCAAATAAAACTATAGGCCCAACTGCAACACCACCTGAAACAGCAATATGCAGCCATTTACGTACATCATTTGGGCAAACAGCCTTTTAACAAAATTACATTATAATTTTAAAGATCTGCATTTTTCCAAGAAAATGTTTTCTTAAAAGGACAAAGAACTGCAATTGAATAAGCAATGCTGGTTTTCTACACTAAAACTAGTTTTCAATACAGGATTCTGGCATCACGAGCCAAAGATACAGGCATATGAAAGATATCACAGTAGTGTTGGACGTTAATTTAAAATGGGGCAGTTTAAGATACATATATATGGGTTTTTTTTGTTACAGGCTTAATGTATTCACAATTTACAGGAATTAGCCACTAGCAAGTTTAAATATTATGGAATACATTATGGTTACAAATTTCATGTTATGTGCTGGGTTCTGCTGAAATGTATGGAAAACTAAATTGTTAGAGGCAAAAAAATAAATAAATAAAATAAAAAAAAAAATAAATAAAATTAAAAACAATTTAAAAAAATAAAAATCACAAAAAAAGTATTCCCTGAGGCGCTGGCATCAAACTGCAAAATTGAGTTATTAGCAGCAAACAGTTATAAGAACCGTATTCTGAGAGTATTTTAAAAGCTTTGAAAACAATACTCTCCCAGTACACGCACATTTACTCCAGGTGAACCACTGGCCTAACTCCCCGTCTCGTGGTGTTGTGTGTGTCTGTCCACCTACTCTGTCTGTAGTATGCTCCAAATGTCCTTCATCATAAGAACATGAGTATGATGAGTGCGCTCAATCAGGAGCATCACAGCGACACTCTACACTCTTCTACAAACATAACGCACACATGCTTGATGCACATCACAGACGCACTCACGGCGGTCGTGCCAGCGGTCACTTCATTACACCACGGCACGGTCACTGGAGGGGACTAAAAAATATATATGCGCTTGACCATGGTTGACCGAACTAAACACTGATGCTTTAGAGTTATTGAAACTGACTGCAGGCCTCCTCCCAGCTCATGTTTATGTGAGCAGAAGGTGTGCATACACATTCCTAATGTGTGTGCGCGTGCACACACCCACACACAATCCTTTTAATGTATATTTATGAACTCAATGTGAAATTCATTTTACATGTTAAAGGTCTCCTTCAGGTAAGGGACAACATTTTAAATGTAATTATTTAGGGAATACAGGTTGTTTCTCTTAGTAGTTAAAACAGAAGCAGGTTTTGAACACTTGTATATATTTGTCTTCTGTCCGAAAGTTTCCATGTGCTTAGACGTTATCCTGTCTAAAACCTCTATTTCAGTACACTTCCTGCAGCAAACCTGAAAAATACTTAAAATGTCTGTTTATAAAGTACAGACAATTGCAAAAAACCCAACTGTAGGCAAGTGTATGGGTGCTACCAACTGGTATTACACCCCCCATCCCTCAGTAACATTACTGAAGGAAGAAAAATGTAGTGAAAATTAGTCACAACCTCAAAATACACCAATACTGATTTTACCAACACACAAGGTATTGCAAGCCATTATGCAAATTTGTACTTTAAGTTGGGAGTTACTCAAAGAAATTCTCTACAATGTTGCATTTGACAATACTTTTATTACAGTAAATGAAAGGCGTGTCAATTCAGTGAAGATGCAGTGTCCAAGTGCTGGTTACGCTAGAGATGGAGTGGGGGGTGTTGAGCTCCATGAGTCTTTGGTCCATACTGAAAGGGGGTAGGGAGCCAATGACAGAAGGCACTTCTATTGTACAATTATCTTAGATGCACTAAAGAAAACAAACAGGAGATTAACATTTAAGGTTCCAAAGCAAAGCATGACATGGAAAAGAGAAACTTGTTGATATAAAGGCATCCAAAATACAAAGCATCCAAGATGGGAAGGAGGGGGGAAAAAAAAAAAAAAAAAAAAAAAAAAAAAAAAAAAACCCCACAACAAAACCCCCAACAAAATTCTCACCAAAAATAAAATATTTGATAAAGGAAACAAAATAAAACAGAACAAAAAAAAAAAAAAAAACCAAGTCTTTGGAGGTCACTACATTTATAAATAGCCCTGGAGATCTGGAGAGGGAGGACATGGGGTAAACATCTAAATGACAGTAGACAAAGCATGGAGGCACCAAGTGATTATAAACAGGACTAGGTCAATCGTGAAAATGACTCAGACTCCATCTGGACCCAGCAGTGCATACTTGGGCTGAAATGACCTTGTGAGGAATCGACAGACAGAAAAGAACAGAGTCTGGGGAAAAACAGCCAACAGAAAATGTGGCTGAACAGCTGGCAGACTAATCAAGCCACCCACCACGAAATGCAGAGGGTGGCATCCAAAACATGAAACGCGCCAAGCGTGGGAAGTGCAAGTGAATCTACGCTGGCAGTGAACATCACACAGGAAGTCAGCATTTAAGAGCAAGAAAGAGCAGAGGGGAGGGGAAAAAAAAAAAAAAAAAAAAAAAAAAAAAAAATTATAGCAAGACTTCTGCAACTATCTCTTGAGCTGCTTGAGGACGTGTCTTTTACACAGACCCAGGTGTTAACAGTGATGGTGTATGCTGACTTGGATTGAGGAAAGAACGACAGCTCTTTCCATAGATACCAACTAGCTTCTGTTGTTTATCCAACAATGTTCATTAAACCACTGCTGGTGTGGACATCTTAATGAAGGCATCAAAATACCACGGTACATTTGTCAAGTACACAACCACAAGACGTTTTCCCCCCACCCCCAACAACTGTGTCAGAGAGTATAAGGACAAACTTATGTTCCGATAAGGATCCAAATGAAAATATGAAAAAGTTCATATGAAGAAAAACTTTGGATTAACAAAAAGTTGCTGCTGTGGTAACACAAAATTTGGTCAAATTAACCAACAGTTCCCAACAAAACAGATCACACCTCTTGGCCTATTAAACAAAACAGCAACGTGAAACACAGGCCACCATACGTTAATTATCTACAATGAGGTATACATCATCTTCAACTTTTGTTCCAATGTGAGGAAATTAACCAAATAAATGTCATTCTATCCCTAGCACCTCAATTTTTGGGGATGGGACAGCTATAAAACATGCTGAATGAAGGAAGAACACAAATTGCTTAACTTCATCACAAAAATTATCAGACTTAGCATTGCACTTGGACAATATGAACTGAAAACAAAAATGCGTAAAGGGGATGTGTGCACGCAGCCTATTCCACTCCACGTAAAATACAACAGGCAGTACTCCGTTTGCCTTCACAGAAAAAGGAACCTCCTCTAACACTGTTGTGTATACAGCTCAATGGTGCAAGTGTGTTGGTTAGGATGTTTGCCCCAGTAACGGTCAGCACTGAACTGCAGCCTTCTTTTTCACATGGAAAAGCTGCTTTGCGAACATGGTCGCACTGCATTATGACCAACACCGAGAGGACAAACTTTGATTTCATTCATCATTCCTGAGCTTTGAGTAGTGTTGTACTTAATGTCTGAATCAATGTGAAGTTTGACCCACCCTGGGTTTATAGTGGGGGGGAGGGACCTGGAAATGAAAAAAGCAGTTTAAGAGGAGAGCGGAATGGGGGGGCGGAGGACTACATATATTCTAATAGTTAAATTAAAAGAGAATTAACAAATAGCCTACAATAATATCCTACCAGCATTGAAATTAAGGGAGAAATAAAATTAAAAGGGCAAGTTACATCATTAACAGAGCCTCTACTAAAATGGCTACTGCTAACAACCTAAGTGACAGGGAATGGGGGGTATTTATACATAATTAAAAGGTTCATTGCTCATGTGCTGCACAATTCTCTGGGTGCAGAGCACAACAGGAATCAGCTACATGGGGGGGTGAGGTGGAATAGATGAGAGGCTACATGACAGAATGCAGAATAAGGTTTGTATTTCTGGCATGATGACAGTTACCTACAGGTGGCACTACAGCTTAAGAAATTAAGATGTAAACGTTGGTTCTATCCTTCATTGGAAATCAGGAGGTACAGGTAGGGATGTACGGTGTCAGGGACAACGAGTCCGTGGAGGTCTCTGGGGCAAGCCATTGGGTGCGGGACGGTCTTGTTGGGCCATGAGTGTGGTGGACTGGGCAGGGCCGTTTGCAGTGAAAGTGGGTGGCAGAGAGGGGGGTAGGACACGTTCGGGGACAGGGCCCTCTCCACGCTGGTTACGCCGGTTTGTCCGATTGGGATTCTTATCTTGGTACGAGCCACCGTTGAATCTCTGACCTCCAGACTGGTTACCTTGACCTGGTCTCCGGTTACCTTGATAACCCTGAAATATCGAAAACTTAAATCGTTAATTACCAGTGCTAGTACATCCAAGTGCTCTGTCTAGTGACAGAGACAAAAAGGTCACCTGTTTGTGTGCCTGGCTACTATGTCCACCAAACACCGATGTCTGGGGCTGAGTCACGGGAGGCACTTCCTGTGGAGCCGGACCAGTAACTGAAGAGGAGGCTGAACTGCAGCGGGAGCGGCTGGAGTAACCAGTCTGAGGGTGGTACACTGACAGGAAAGAGCAGTTTGGAGACCAGTCAGTCAATCTCTCTCTCTCTCACACACACACACACACACACACACACACAAGGACCTGCTGGGGCTTCACCTTGTCCAAAACTCAGGATGCTCTTTTTGAGGGGCTCCATCTCGTAGGTGAACTTGACGGCCCTTCCCAGGTCTTCATCGTACTTGCGCTCACTCACAAAGTGCTGCAAAAGGTAAGGTTTACCAGATTAGGGGCTGCCTGCTAACTAACAGCATAGCAGACCGGTGCCCCCCATAGGTTACACAGCAGCTGCCAGCAGGATGCTCACCTTGATGTCTGCACGGAGCTCAGCCAGCTGCTCTTCTGACATGCTTCCTGACCGATCCGTGAGTCGACGCAGCTCCTCCGCTTTCTTCTGCCGTCCATCCAGGATCGCCACTGGAACATAACACTGTGTGACTGGTTGGCCTTTCAAAACTGCTGCACTGCACTTGTGCATGAACAGTCCTTAAGAGTCACTATTCAGAGGAATGCAATAAAACATTCATCTTCACAAAGAAATTACATGAGACAAAGGAGATTCAGGCAGGCTGTAGCAACTCGCACCAGAGAGGGTCAGAGCAACAGACACCAGGAGAGCAAAGGGATTCTGTTTAGTGAGACCGACAAGAGGGGAGAGATCCGGTCAGCTTTGAGTAACAAGGAGGCTAAGCAGTATTGGCCAGTGTGCTACCCTCCCCCCCCATAAATGTACGCTTGTAAGCACAAAGAGTCCATTCACTGTACAGTGCACTGACACCTGAGAGCAGCACCATTGAGCCTTTACAGGCAGTGCTCACACTATACCCCGGAAAAGGAGCAGTGCCTGTAAGCGAGCAGCGAAAGTGTCCCATTTCAAGAAAAGAGTTCCTCAACTCATATTTCTGGGCAAGAGTGTGACAATTTAACCACTGCTTTGCCTTGCATGCCTGTTTCTGTTGTAATGTATTTGGGTAGGGCTTGCTTTACAGCATTTAAGACTAAGGCCATTTGCACACAAGCTGTGCTGAGCATTCATTACAGTCTATGGGAGGCTGAGAGGCGACGCAGTTTCATGTCCTGCCACACGGAGCAGTGCATTTCAACCAGATTTCCAGCGTTTGACACTGCACTTGAAGTTCAACCAATTCAACTTTGACCTGCCTGACAAATACCTCCCTGATTAGCAGCCAATTAGAAGCTCAGCTTGTACGGAAATCTTTCCAGAATTGTACAAAACATTTAAAAAGGCGACTGCTTTGCAATTTCAGATTAGGGAAAATTGCTCTTATCCTAAATATAATGTTAGCATGCATAATTAGCTATACCGCAACAAAGGACCATTAGACAAGAGGCACATGTTGAGTGGCGCTGCTTAGCATGTTATTAGCAACGTCACTTGTGTACAAGAACAGTTCTGACGCTGAGCTCGGTGCAACACCCAACGTTAAAGTGACACTGGCTACTGTGGAACGTCTGAGACAACATTCAGAAAAAGTTTATACAGGTTAAAAACACCTTCCTTAGTTCAGTCCTAAAACCTGCTCCATATCAAGATTTTCTGTAGCGAGACAAAGATGGAACTTCACCTCGCGCCTTATAAACCCACACGTTACTGCAGACAACAGGCACCAGCAGCATTTAAACAGGGTACACTGTGGTGAGGTGTGACAGAAATACTCACTGGCTTCTGCTTTAACTTTGTCCATCTCTGCCAACAGTGCCACTTCTCTATCCATGAGACTGGGAAAGGAGGACGACAACATTACAGCACCTGCCAGGACAGGCATGATCATTCACATGCCTCCGATAAGATAAAACCTGCACTTTGTCTGGGATGGCAGTCTTGGCAAACCTTGGATATACATTTAAAAAAAAAAAAAAAGATAACTGCTGGAAAGGAAAACGAAACTGATCTTTGAACCAAGCCAAGAACAGCTGTAGCAATTGCAAATTTGTTTTTCAGGGAACTGTGACCAGGCAGGTCACAGAACAGTGCATATACACAAAGATCATGTTGAACTGACCCAGTGTTTGCATCAGGCTCACGATCACTTGGATGACATTAAACAGTTTCTGAATTTGTCTTCAACTTTTGATGCATAGTCATGAATTTCAAGCACCCCCCCCCCAAAGCGCTGAATTACAGTACATGAATGTTCATCATGGTGTTAAGTGCTCTACTCATCTTACGTGTTACGAGTCATTTTACAAAAAGCTGAACTCAGACATTTTAATACTTTGGCATTTTTATATGCCAAAGTATTTTTAAAAAAATATATGCGCTACATAACCCAAGTAAAAAACAGAAGAAAATGATTGAACAAAGAAAGGCTGACCAGCTCTGGAGCTCAGCAAAGGTCTGCTTCATCCTCTTAATGGAAGAGTCCATCTCCTCCTTCACCACCACCCGATAGCGAGTCAGAGAGGCAGTGCACCTCTGTAGGTCCTTCACCGACTTGTCAATATTAGGTGCTGGGGGGTAAACAAACTGTCAGCACCGGAAAACTGGACACAGCAGGGAAAATAAATCCCATCCCAGCTCCAAGATGAAATGGCACTGGGATTTAACCTTCCAGCCTAAACTTGCCCAGACCGATACAAATGAGCTGTCATGTTAGCATGCTTAAGAATGATGTTCCAACATTTAACAGTGGGTTCAATAAAAGCACATTCTGTGGGTATGACACAGAAAATATGCTACAGATTCAAGATGTGTCGAAACACTTGGATCCACTTTCATTTCTGGGCTGTTTATAAATGATCATATTTTACTACTCATCTTAGAAATTGAATTAGTGGCCTCCTTTGGGGGTTGGGTTACTGCCACAGCCTGACAGCCTGTTAACACATTCATTACACTTCCTGTAGCAAAACGATGCCACAGAGATATTTTAAGTACTATAAGCTGCTCCAGTGACATAGTACAGATCACTTAATTACATAAAACTAAATTTTTGGAGGAGGAAGGGGGAAGAAAAAATAAACCCCCCCTCAATGGAGTCAGACTTCTGTATAATTATCTGTTGATGCATGGAGAAAACAGAGCTGCCCATGAGAGCCTACACCCAAACCTCTTGTCAAAGGCACACCTCCACCCTGTTGTATTCCTCATCACCTACCAACCAAAATGCACATCGTCTCAAATCACTCAGCTCACAACGTTGCGATTACATGTTAAAGCAAGGGTGTGAGTTTCTATTTCACAGGCTAAACATCTACAAATGTGCAAATGAAGTCAAATGTCTTTCCCATAGCAGTTTAATTGAAGAGATGTTTCCTTGTTGCATTAAAGTTTGTCATTTACAGCCACTTTTAGTGGGCTGTTTAAAACAAATCAGGGCTCTGCTGGATAACCCTTGACATACCAATTTTCTTGTTACTAGACGCCCCATGCTGTCCATCATCATGTGGGGGCAGGGACAGTGCAAGTGCCTGATGAGAGCTGGGGGTAGGACGAGGCCGGTTCCTGCCAGCACGTGGACCTGGGGGGCTCCTCCCAGTGTGGGCATGCTGAGAGTCAGGACTCAGCGTACCAGGCTTGGAGTCACCCTCGGCAGCTTAACAAGATTGGGACACAGTCGACAGACATCAAGTGAAAACAGATCCACACTGAGAATCATCCCACAGCACAGAAGATTACACAGGCTTATCCTAAAGCATTAGCAATTGTTCTAGAACAGTGGAATCTGTTGCTAGATACTGTCCTGCTTTCCATAACAAGGGCCAATGGGATCCAGTCAAGGCCAAAACCCAGGGAAAGGTCAGTTGTTTATAAACGAGTATTAGAAATGGGTTTTATATAAATAAGTCAGTTGTGTGTGTGTGTGTGTGTATGAATAAGAATAAATAAGAAGAATAAAATCAAGTTAGGAACTACTGTCCTGTCTGCTAATGTAACTTGTGATTAAAACAAACTAAAACATTCAAGCAGAACCGGTGTGTTGCTTGTGTTAGCCTTAAGTCAGTTTTGATAAAGAGGTGAATTTGACATGAGGCTGACTTCTCCATTCGCCTATGCCACTTTAAACTACTTAAACGGTCAGACAGCTACAGCTGCACTAAGAGCTTAGACAGCTCAGTCAGCTAGAGTGAGAAATGTCAAGTGGGGAGGGAAAGAAAGGGGGGGGGGGGGGTCAGCATCACAAATTGTCTACCAGTTTAAAGAAAGCTGCATTGGTTTTCTCAGAGCTCTGGCAAAGTAGTGTACGTTTAACAATCTTGCACCACTTGAGTTTGACTTTAAACAAACATACACAAAGACTGAAGCATAGTGAAGAGGCTTCAGCTCTTGCACATCCACGTCTCACAGCACGTCCCATTCTGCACGAGTACCTGTGGAGTCCGACAGGTCAGGCGTGGCCAGTTCTGAGTCCAGTTCAGTGGCCTCCAGCGAGGCGGACTCCAGCCGCTCGCTCAGGGAGTCCAGCGAGTCACCATCCATGACCGAACCGTTGCCATGGAAGCCATTCACCGCGCCCTTGCTGTCCGCAGGAGGAGCGACCTCGACCGGGACATTTTCCGGCGGGGCTTCCGCTGGAGGTTTGGGCTTCTTTTTCTTGGGCTGATTACATGCAAAACGTCAGATGCTTTACTAACATAAACAAGGACAGCTCATCATTAAAAGAAACATCTTAAATCCCTGTCCCTACAACACAGGCTACACAACAGATAAATGGAATGCAACACTGGCTCTTATGGACTTTGGAATTCACAAGACAAAACTGCCTCCATCTAAAACCAGGATAAATTCATTCATAGATAAAGGATGGAAAAAAAGTAAATGCAACACATACCTTCTTTTTGCCAGTTACATTCCACTCCTTCAAGATATCTGTTGCACTTCCTGAAATTGGGGGGGGGGGGGGGGGGGGCAAATTTTAAATTGGAATATTAAAATGTTATATATGTAATTACTGCAGCAAGGTAAAACAGAAGGGCAAAGTAAACCCCAATAGGAAGATGTGACATAAAAGGCATTCAAAATACAGTATGTAAAACTGTGGCAAACAGCCAAATCTCACACGTGCATTTTCATCATAGCCATGACCGGTTGTTGAAAAAGCAAACTATGGAAATCCCACAAATGTACTACATTCTGAAAACAACGCTCGATACTGTAAACTAGCTCTGCTATGGAAGTAGGAGTGTCAAAAATCAAGATCGATGCGCAAGATATTACAAATCAGCCTAACCTTGCACTTGCTTATGGGAAGGTGAACCTAAAATCCAGTGTGGAGTTATGGAGTTGTGTGCAGTCAATGTCTCTAAAATTGTGATAAGGATGTGTTGAGAATGGCATCCTGCCTGTCTGTAAAAACCATGTGGTGGAGCAAGGCCTGTCTGCCTGCAGGAAATGGCCTCCTTTGCGGCAGCAGGCAGCGATAAAACAGCAGCACAGCCCTGGAAGAACTCCAGCAGAATCATCTGCTCCTGGGCGCTGAGTCAAAGTGCCTGTTGTTAGCGGCCTGAGTCCGGCTGCCTTCTACTCCAGCACTGCCACGTCAGGGCCTGGCCACTGGCTTTGCCCTGCATGCGCGATCGATCACACACGGCGCTGCTACAGACTACAAAGCCTAACCAAAGGCTCCCTTTCAAGCACCTCTGACCGACTGCTTTGATAGACCAAGAACTCATCACACTAGAATTTTCCTAAACTCCTTATATGCATTAAGAAAAAAAAAAAAAAAAAAAAAAAGGTGTGGGTGTGTGGGGGGGGGGAAGATACCCTCACACTTCCTAAACATGTTACGGCTATGTTACCTTCCACGAAGGCCTGGACTGCACGGTCCACGCAGTTGTCAAAATGTTGCAACACCAGTACGATTTCATTGTTGCTCTTGTTAGGAACTACTGCCCTAACAGCACTGATCTGGAGAAGTGAGGTTGGTACAAGTAAGGAACAAGAGCAACAAAACAAAACAGTATAAAACATCAAAGCCACCGTCCACACCATTAAGCCATGGCTGTCACGTGGACTACAAATCTGCACAGTATATTCAGCAATTACAAACATTCAAAACATTCCCATCTATTACTAAATGCCTGACATAAATGACACAGGCCACTTTTGCTTAAAGGCAGCCCAGCATTTTTAGATACCTGAGGTTCTGGAATAGGTGTGGTTTGACGTAAAAAGGTGTTGGCTATGTACTTGAACAGCAAATGTTTGTTTCTTTTCCCTGTGTTCAAACACACGATATCCACTTGTTCTACACTAGGGACAATGGCTTTCAGCAGCCAAGTATTTCAGGCTGTTGTCCAACCCAAGGCAGGCAAAGTTAATGCAAAAGGTGTGCAGAGCACAGGAACTGTGGCAGAAATGCCTTACCTTTTCCTTCATTCTCTCAAAGGTACCTCCCTGGGACATCACCATCTTGGAGTGGGTGTCAAACACCACTCCGGTCGCATCTGGAAACCACAGGCAGGGCAGTTAAAGCAGCACAGCAAATAGCGCGCAACACCCACAAAGCACACTGAGGAACATGGTCTGAGTGCATATGTACAGATTACCTTTCATAACTCACTTGTATAATGTGGGGGGGAGAGAGGGACAAAAAAAAAAAAAAAAAAAAAAAAACGGCAATTGTGTTTACATAACAATGACATTTAAAAGACAAAACACACAGTATGTACACAAAGTTCTGAGGAGTGTACAATTCCCCTTGAAAGACTGAAAGGCCAGACTGAAGGATGGCACACAGTGCCAGGTGCAAGCAGGATCTCCTCACGGACCAAACCTGTTCAGGCAATCATGGGCCACCTGTGACTGAGGAGTCCTTTCAGATTTAACTCCCTCCCTCTCACTACAAGGCCCATGGGGTACTAAGATACAGAGAGCAAAACAACTGGCAGACTCAAAAGCCAGCGGGGTTTGCTTGCTCATACTGTGAGGGCCCGGGGCAATTAGAACGTCACAGATGAAAAGACGACAGGAGTCAGCACAACCACAAAGTGCTAAAGAATGATCAGTTTTGTTTCAGACAATGGTAAGCATGCTCCCTCGTGCACACACGCATCTCTTGGCCGTTGCCTACTTGGGCTGCACTGCAGCCCATTATGTAGAGATGCCCAGATGAATACCACCAGCTGAGCAATAAATGGTCTATCAGCCCCACCTAGCAACTCAATCCCCGAGGCCACAGCTCCCTCATGACATTTAACAGTTGTGCAACTGTGCCATAAAGTACAAAGACAACCTACATGAAGTGAGATCAGTCAAAATCACACCGGAGTTAAGCATTACTTTCGTATGTACTTTACATTTCACAAACACATGACCATCAGGGGAAAAAAACCCCACCAGGTGCACAATGTGCTCTATGGAAGATGTTATTTCATGCCAAGGTCATTTCCTCACGCTCCCTGCGCCTCTGCATTGAAGGCTCAAGAACAGACTGAGCACTACTCTACAACACTGGAAACAATGCCTTGGGCTCTACACATGGGTGCTCAGCATGTATACTAAACTTTGACATGTAGGGTTGTTTGGCAAGAAATTAACAAGTAAAAATAAAGATTAATCATTAACAAAAGAAAGCACATTTCTGTAATGATGAAAATGAAGAGGGTCACAACTTTTACTGAATTGGTATTAAGTTCTGCCAAGTTATAGATACTGGCTTATTCTTATTTAAATAAAGTTGAACACATTTTAAAGAAATTAATACATATAGAAACTTGTTCACGCCTGAGATTTGTACTTGCATCTTTACAATTCTGTGTGAGCACAACTGAACATTTGTGCATATAATCCATGCAGGTAGAATGTAAATTACGTACAAAAGTAAGTTTACGCACAAGTTATTTGACAGCGATCTTACTTCGTAAGCCAAATCAAGACACAAAAGGCTGTTTTGATACGTTCGAGTGTGTTTCTGAGGACAGGTAAGATGTTAAGCAGCTAGGCAACCATTACCCTTTAGACATCGATTCAAAAGGCTGTGGTATTTAACCTTAGAGAAGAAATGTTTTGTGTCACAGCAGTGAGTCAGTCAAATTGTCAAAATGAGCTTGAGGTCTCCCACATCCTGACTTTTACCCACCAACAAAATCATTGACGATACACAAAATAAGGCAAATTGCTTGATTATAAAATCTGGGGCAAACCCCCCCCCCACACATTTCAGATACTGTCAGTTCATACCACATGCTATTTCTAGGAAGATGATTCCTCCACTTCAGTGGTAATTTACAAAACTGATTCATAACCAAGAGACTAAATATTTCAGATGTGAATCTACTGGGAGACCTCTTCACACCACCAGTGCAAACACACAGTTCTTTACTTGCGCACATGGCTGTTTAATACACATAAGGAAAATCCTCTACACCCAGCAACATACGTCTGAAGAAATGCCAATTAAATATTGTGCAAGAAACAAGTGTTGTGCAATTAAAAAAAAAAAAAAAAAACACCCCACACACATATGGCTGCTCTCCTATAGTGTTACAATAGCTGCCCAGCAAGAGAACCTGCTCAGTTTTAACCACCACAGCAACCTACCACTTGGAGCAAAGCCGATGCCATCTGACAGTCAGCTGGGCTCCCATTTAAGCTTTCCAATAGGGCAGGGTAATTGTTAATGGTTGATATGCCTGTTGGCCCTGACTGACCATCTTAGCCTTGAAGTAGCCCATCTTCAGCTGGGGCTGTATCCCACACCCAAGACTACTATTTCAGCCCAAGCCAGCTGGGGTATGGGGAGTACCAACCTCTCCCACACATCTAAAAGGCACTAGCAACCATCTGGCTGTGAGGAATGAGTAATGTACAGGCCCTGCATATCAGAGCCAGCTTTTCTGCAAGGCAGCCAAACAAAATGGCCACTGGTTGACAGACAAGCACAGGGTAAACTTGCAGGTCTCTAGCACAACCAGGCGAAGACCACAGCAAAACTACAATATCTTCACAACTCAAACTAGTGCAGAAAAGTCATTACACCATGTTCAAATAAGCACACTGCAGGGTGCTGTGAAAAGTGACTTAATCCAGTTTTTAAAGATTTACATAACACATGCAATTTTAACTGTGATATGTTCCATGTCCATATCAGTCCTCATTTCATGCTTTTTACAGCAATAGTGCAGCCACCTATCCAAGGCTTTGCCCCCAGTTGGAGGTTAAAGGTGAAGAGGCCAGTGCTTTTGTAGGTGTGCATTCCAGCTGTGAATCTGGCCTTCCTGTGTGCAGCATGGGGGAAACGGCTGGGAATGGTTTTTTCCCCAGGGTCGGCACACCACTCCTCACCCACAGCCATGAGGCACCCCGTCCCACTCACAGCAGGGCAGAGTGGACCTGAATGCTACTCTTTAAGAGAATTACTGCTCTTCATGTTTCTTTCGCATTCTATCCACACCAACTTTATATGTGAAGCAGCTAAACAGATAAAACTAGCAGCAGTACATGAAGATTCACAGTAAAGTTCACCCCCAACATTGCTTCCAAATGGCACATAGAAGCTCACTGTTTAGATCATGTAGACAGAAAAGCCTGTGAGGTCAGCAAGGATGAAAAAGCAGATTAACAGATGAAGACCTACCCTTCTGGGTGTTCTTCTTGGCCATTTTCTAATCCAGACTGAAACCCCCCAGATACTAAATCCAACACGAATCAGCTGCTGGTGCCACACCGAAGTCCCTTTTCCCTGACGAATCCTTGGCGTTTGCAGCTGAAGTACAGCCTCTTTCGTCTCCAAAGAAAGGCTACAGGAAAATGACACCATGCGCAGTCTGTACACTTGCAAAAAGAGTGATTCACAAGTGTTGGATTTAAGGGCTCCTGTCTTTTTGCTGATGCCTTTACCTGTTGTCATAAACAGGGAAGTCCCCCACCTTCTCTTGGTCTGTCAGCAGCGTACTCAGTCTCCCACCAGATGCCAGCAAAGGCTCACATTACAACTGCGAAGCTGGGGGGGGAAGAGGAGACAGCTCAGGTCACAGGCTTCTCCAGGTGCTATCCCACTGTCCACGTTGACAAACTTGGACACGTCCACTTCCCTTGGATTTGGCACTTTGAATAAAAGGAAAAAAAAAAAAAAAAAAAAAAAAAAAAAAAAAAAAAAATTATAAAAAAAATAAAAAAAAAAAAAATCTATTGGGAGAAAATAGGGAAGGGGGGGGAGAAGAAAAAGTTCATCAAAATCATTCTTTCCATTCACACAATTGTTTTGAAAGATGGGCTACAAGAGAGAAGACATAAGGATATGTTTACTGGCTGGCCCATGGTATGAACTAGAAGTCAATTTCAATAGCTGTCACACATGCAGCAAATCCCCTACAAGAGAAAGGGTCTGTTAAAACCATTTGGCCAGGAGTGGCCAGCACACAGTTGGTAAGGACTGTAAAAGCCATACTTTTTGGAGCATTGCGCTACAAACGACAGTATTATAACCCAAGCCGGTTATGCTCCAATTTATACTCAAAACTCTTATGAAAAATAGAATAATGAATCACTGTCAGTCTGGCACTCCGTCTCAGAGAATGTGCATCCAATGTTGTCATTGGCCACAGACTGCACTCAGGCTGGCTCAGATACCGTGAGCAGAGCGTTAAAGGGAACCAGGATGAATGGTGCTGGCTCCAAGAGTTCAGAAAGCCAATTAGGCTTTATGTTTGGCAAACTTGCAGTACACTGCTGGCTAACACCACTGTTAAAAACAAAAGGGATACTGGAACATGTCAGAAGAAACAAGTTAGTTGCAACCATACCCCTGCCAAGCTTCTCACAAAACTGCAATAATCACAATTTCTCATCAATGAAGAGCAACAAGTGAGAAAATAGCCACTGCAAAACCTAAAAATAGAGCTGCAGCTAAAGTTTAAGAATGCGCGCAGTGGAAACCGCTCACAGACAGTGGCAGTCCTAACGATGTGTTACCGTGTGGGCACAGAGCCCTCCTTTCAGAAGCCAAGGGGGAAGGTTAAATGGCTCCCTGCTGATGCCCAGGCTGTTTATGGGCTCTCCATGCGTGCCAGGCAAACACAATAGGCAGTTAGCAGCCAGCCGTTCTGTCCCCACCCAGGTGACAGCAGGATCTTCAAGGGGATATGGAGCCAGCACAACACCAGCAAGACAACGCCCCCAAAAAAAGGGCCAGACCCTTAGACAACCCAGCTGTTCCCCCGTTAAGTTTCTTTTCCATGCAGCTGAGCAGGAGAAAAAGAAACCTAAGCTGTGCAAACACACGCCCTGGCGACGCCCGGCCCGCACGTCAGAGGCACGCTCCCAAAGCACGCAGGCCGGGCTACTTGAAGTATCAGTGCGACAGACGCGCGTCATGCCCAGGGCTGCGTTTATAAGCGGCAACAGGAAGAAATGCGTCAGTGCTGATCAAGGTGGAGGCAGATGCGATCAGCAACTATGCAAAGTCTGTTTTGACTTGAGGACTTTGGACACTACAAGACAAGGAACTATTACAGGCTGTTTATAAGCCACTCTGTGTAGACATCTGAGATGTGGCCAGAGAATGCATTAACATGACAGACAGGGCATGCTGAATATACTTAAACCTAGGTGAAAAGTTATGCTACACTAACAGAGTGAATGTTAAGTTGAGTAGAGGGGTTTCAGGTTACTTCACGCACACTTGCATAATTACTAAATGAAAGTGGAGTCTCAGGACTGCCAAATGTGGAAGGACTACACTTCATTACGCAACTTTTCAAATTTGTTATAAATAAAAAGTAAGCAATCTGCACTTAGGGTTCATTTAGATGCAAGAACAAATTATCACTGAGTGTTTTGAATAAGCTCCCAAAGAACAAACTTCAAGTTATTGCTGACCTTTTGTGAAGGTAGGCGACCTATGAGACGCGTGCCACTTGCGGCATGGAGACCCAAGGGGGTGGAAATACAATTACAGTCATGTATTTTTATGAAGCATTTCACAATATTCGCATTTCCTTAATTGTGTGGAAACAACTTTAAAATGCATAGTAAATTTAAATCACGAAGTGACAAGCATAGCACCCGCAAGAGCCTGTCGGCCAGCCATCAGTGCAGTTCACTACCAAAGATTTCATTTAAAGGATCTGTTCACAGAGCAGTGAAAAGTGACTACAGCTTCAACTTGGCACCATTTTAAGTGGATTTTTTTGGTCTGTTCATTCATGAATGACATCTTCAGATCTGCGTCAGCTAACATTCCTTTCGGCACCAAGGGCTACCCCGGTGTGACAACCTGTGCATTAACAAACTTCTAGTCAGTCATTCCAACCAAGTTGGACAAGGAACATGGATTTATTTCCAACAGCGATTGGGCAGTATGTATGCTCTGCTGTGGACACAAACCGTTCTGAGTCATGTGTGCAACGAAAACCATCCACCTACAGACCAGACATGGCACAGCTGAGCTGCGAAAGACAGGGATCACATTGAACTTGCTACTTCTCCACACCCGTCATTATTTTGTGTGCGAGTGTGTGAAAAACAGCACATTACCTCAAATTGGGGTGGGGAGATACGGCCTAAAAACACCAATTTACGACTTCAAGATAGAAATGGTTTAAACAAATCTATAAATCAACTTACGTATAACGTGCATTTTAAAATAAACGAATATACTAGGATACTTTGGCAAAATACATTTCATTTGGCAGTTCCTCTTGGGTTGAATGTATTCAGCATCAGGATGAACCCATTGGCTTTCCTACTGTATATGGGCACTAGAGATGAAACGGAATGAAAATTTATCACTATTATCGTGACAGCTGGTAACCATGATTAAAATTATCGTGGCATTGTTAAAATGAGTTGAAAAGGGACTTGTCAAAATACAACCACACTTCAGACTTGATCTTCTTAAAAAGTGGAAAAAAAAAAAAAAAAAAAAAAAAAAAAAAAAAAAAACGCCAGAGCTTTCACTGCCTTCCACCATGTTTTTACAGACAAAAACCCACTTTCATTGATGCTGGACAGTTTTAAATCCTTCAGCAAGGAGTTTCTCCAAAAATTGTGGCAAATCAACCATTGAACGAATGAATGAAAAACATTCATTCATTTTCTATACCACTTCATTCTGTTAAGGGTCACGGGAAGCCTGGAGCCCATCCCAGGAGGGCAGGGCGTCAACCCACCGCAGCAACCATGGTTTTAATAATAAATTTTAAATGGCAATGCCACTTTCATCTCTAATGGGCACCATTTTTCTGGTGATGTTAAACCTCTAATTTGTTTCCACTGCGGACCATTTTTATACAAAGGTGTGTAATGGAAAAAAAGATGCTGCCATTGTTACCTGTGTATCAGAACCACATACATCCCCCACTCAGCTGCCAGCCTCTGTAAGTTTGTTGTGCTACTGCTTTTTTGCTGTCACAGACTTTACAACAGACAGCGTTGTCTTCAACATCAGATGTAACCAAACCGCTTCCAACTGACCAAGGAAACAATGCCGGTTTAAAGAACTAAGCTGCTCACTGCCATCACACTGCATTGGACATGCTATAGTTTCTTAGGTTAAAGCAAACTATGCTTTTCATTCATTTTACACATTAAATCCAGTTTTTGCTATAGAATAATTGATTAAATCAATATTATCACCGAGCTCTACCTCCGACTAGGGTAAATTGGTTATAGTGATAACAATAATTGATAATGCTAATCCACACATTTTCAAAACACTTTTGGGGGGAAAAAAAAAAAAAAAAAAAGCAAAAAAAAAAGCAAAACACTGGCAATCCAGGTTTCAGTGTAAAATAGCAAATTTCACATAAAAGGTTGCCCAGATGTGCTTTAGAGCGCATCTTGATTCCCGAAAATGGAAGAAACAAGCCAGACAAAACAGACTCCAGGAACCTGTGTAGAAGGAACAGTGGCAGGTCAAAGTGCTGCCGAGCTGTTTAGAGTGCATTTAACAGGTCCAGTCCAGTATGAAATGCTACCATTTCCTTAGTACTTTGAGGTGTACTCTGGACTGGATGCACCAAAGACAACAGCAGTGACATAGCAATTCTCAAGGATGTGCAACATTTGACCTGACAGGTCTAACACAGAACGTAATAAGGCAACCACAAATGATTAGGTTTCAAGAAACCTAGTCCAAGTACCAAAACCACATTTATTTAAATAAAAATGAGCATTTAAGTTGCTACAGAACAAAATGAACACAGACTGACCAATTTCTGCTAAAGGGTCATTTAAGGAGGCACATGATCTTACCATACAAAATGACTACTGCAAGAATTACCAGCTACAACACAGGAGTCACTGTAGTTTAGAATATTGCCAGAATCCACCAGAATTAAGGGTTCAAATCTGGCCTGCGCTTTAGTTACACAGTGGCTGTAAGGCCTTATTCCATGCACGGTATTCCAGTTCCTTTCCACAGAATAAAGACATGGAGCTTGGATTTGAAGCCTGTGAAAAGAATGTCTGTTCATCCGAGTGCTCTGTGATGGCCTGACGCCATGCACAGGGTGTACCTGCTTTGTGACCTGCACTCGACTATTGTCTGGATCAGTCTGACCCGAAAGAGATAAGCCGTTATCGAATACGGGTTAATGGCTAAATAATGACACTCCATTTCACAAACTGAAAGTAGAATTTAAAAAAAAACTATTACAGTGAAGCTTTTCGCCATATTTCACCGGCACAATGAGCACAGAAGACGTCAAGTATAAGCAAACTTTATGACGGAATGACAAATTCAAAATTGTCAGCATATTAAGCACTTAATAGGACAACTGAAGGGCTGCCCAGAGATGACAACTTCTTATTCCATGTCTCATACTGACTGCTACCAAAAAAAAAAAAAAACCCAACCAACAACAAACCTTTACTGAGTATCTTGTTATACATATAGTATCAACCTAGTGCTCATTTTTATCATACTGACTGTTAAATATATAACGTTGTTTTAAGGATGTATAAACTTTGTGCCTTCCAAGGTACAGTACAAAAAAAAAAAAAAAAATTAAACATGTTACAGGACAGTCTCATTTCTCCATCTAGATAACACTAGGTATGAAGCCTATACTTTATGTACTCCAGCTGGTGTTAAAGCTTTTATAACCATAGCTTTACTCTCAAACGTTAACATGGACTGTGCATTGGACAAAATGAAACAATAGTTTAAACAATACAGGCTAAACTACCTTTATCAAAGTCAAACTATAGGCCTAATAGAGCAGGTCCACATTTTTTGGGGGGAAAGGGGGGATTCCATAATTGTGAAATGCACAAATACAAATGGTCGCTGAGTTATGATGGTTCGATTTACAATGACTACAGTGATATGACAAAATTGTAAAAATGTTTTGAGTTTCGTGCAGCACGCAAATGGTGTAGCGCATGCGGTACTATACATCGCGTACATCCTTGCATCATCCTACCTCCCGCCTTGTGACATGCCTTACTGTCGCCAGCGAGCGACAGTTCAGTTGTCTCAGTGTTAGAATGTGTATTTATTTTGTCTCGACTTACGATATTTTTAAATTACAATGGGGTCACCGGAATGCATATCCATCGTAAGTTGTACCTATATGTACCACACCCCATTTACTGTAAGGCACAGATGAAAGTTTGTGTGTAGTCAGTACTGGTTATTTTGCAAAAAAGTACCATCCATGACTTTAAATGCAAAGTTTGCAACAATGTTGCATTGTAATAGGAGTTTTGGATTACCCATTCCCTCTTACTAGGTTAGATTTACTGAAGTGTATTTTTAAAAGTTACAGCACATCTACAGTTCAAATAACCCAATATTACAATTGTATTTAACTGCAGTTGCAAGGAACAGAGGTTGTAAAGGTGAAGGAGTAAATACTTGGCGTCAACCATTCAGAGTAATGGGAAGTGTAGCAGAGAAGTGAAGAAGAGTACAGGCAGGATGGAGAGGATGAAAAAGTGTCAAGAGTGATCTGCGATAGAAGGGTAGCTGCAAGAGTGAAAGGGAAGATTTACAGGACGGTAGTGAGAGCAGCTACGTTGTATGGGTTGGAGACAGTGGCACTGGCAAAGAGACAGGAGACACAGTTGAAGATGCTGAGGATCTCTTTGGGAGTAACGAGATTGGACAGGATTAAAAGTGAGCAAATTAGGGGGACAGCACAGGTAGGACGGTTTGGAGACAAAGTGAGAGAGGTTAGACTTAGATGGTTTGGACACATGCAGAAGAGGAATACAGAGTGTGTAGGGAAAAGAATGCTGAGGATGCAGCTGCCAGACAGGAGGAGAAGAGGAAGGCCAAAGAGGAGAGTTATGGATGTAGTGAGGGAGGATATGAAAGAGGTTGGGGTGACAGAGGAAGCTACAGAGAACAGGTTGGTATGGAGAAGGATGATCTGCTGTGGGACCCCTAGAGGGAGCAGCTGAAAGAGGAAGAAGTAATATTTGGTTAACATGGAAAATTAAGAACTTCACAATAGGCTTAAAGTTATGATAAATGTTAGACTAGTCTATTTCTTCTATTAATTTAAATTTCCACTCAGCACAAAACAGTACTAGCAGCTGAGCCACCACATTCCTCTCAAGTGGCCATTTTCAGTTTGAGTTAATGCAAAAAACTTCAGAACCCCATCCCTTTTTTTAATTTTACTGGTATTACCGCACAATGATGATTTTTT
>JABJVR010043575.1:0-30922 GCA_025773905.1 Chitala chitala
GGCGTCGGCGCTTGAAGTGGCTAATCTCACAGCAGATGGTGTTTGCTATGACCTTCAGGACTTGATCATGGCGCCAGCAGTAACATCCTTCACTCAGGGCTTTTGAGCAGCAGCTGAGGATGTGCTCTAGGGTCCCTCTCTTACAACACAGAGCGCAAGCTGGTGAATCCACCTTCCCCCAGCAGAATAAATTGGATGGGCTTCATAGAACATCATAGACCTGGACCAAGAATCTTAACCGGTGGGGCTCGGCTTTCCAGAGCTCAGCCCATGTGACTTTACATTCCAATGCCGTTTCCCACTTTGTCCAGGCTCCCTGCTGCCGCATCCCAATTATCCTGCTGGCCCGCTCCTCTTCTAATGATGCTCGCACTTCCTCCTGGATTAGTAATCTCCTTTCTTTCCCCTGTGTTTTACCATAGCGAGGTGTTGTGCTGCTGCCCAGGCCAGCTCTTCCACGCGTCACTATTCCCGCCAGTGCCTTGTGCTGAAGTCGTCACTCTGCAACATCCACCGCCTCTGCTGCTCTCCATCTCCGCCCCATCCTCACCTCAATCCCAGCCTGCGAGACTTTTGGATCACTGGATTCTCAGTATTGCAGCACCTCCCTAGCACAGCTCACCTTAAACTCTTCACTTAAGCTGCTGATAGGGAGCTTCAGCTTGTTATCTCGCCCATACAGGGCAATGCAGCTTAAGCTTCATGGAAGGTCCAACCACTTCCTGAGGAACCTGCTGACTCTCCTCTCAAAGCCCTCAACTGTGGAGATGGAGACCTCATACACTAAGAGAAGGGCATTTCATTATCCTCTTCACTACAATAATGAAATCTTGGGGGTTTTATTGTGATACATAATAGCAATTAACCATTTCTTTACCTAATAAAAACATATTAAACAAAAGTATAGTAATTGTAATACTTTGTATCAGGGCTGCGAAGTTGATAGAAAACCATCGGCTCCAACTCTTTATTTTATGGTACCATAGACTCCACAGCACTGCTTTAAACCCTGACCATCTTATTAAAAGAGTTCTTCTTAGTGGTCTTTATGGGAGCCTGATGGAGCAGATGCCCTGTGCGCATGCCCATGGCTGTGACACTGGGTATATGTGTCACTCATTCGCCCACAGGTTGTTGTTTAGACCAGTCTTATCCTAAGTACGGATCACAACCCGTTTCAGGTTGCAGACTTTCCTGTGATGAGTCACCAAAGTAGTCAGCAAACAAAACAGGGAATAGAAATGTTATTCCCTGAATGGGTCCAAAGATTTTCATTTGGGTTTTTGGATTACAACCCCTGGTTTAGACTAATGCCTGGTATGGGTAGAACCTGTCACCACTGAGATCTTTGCTTTAGATTTCTAGCTTTATCCTCAAATCTTACCATCTGTTCACCGTTTCCTTTGTTTTTTAAAGAACAACCTATTAAAATACTGAAAGTTGGAACAATCTACTGTGTACTATAAACATTAACATTATTTTAACAGATAGTGTACCTGCACTATAAAAGATAAGTATTTTATTTCTAAAAATTACTTTTCACGTTATACAAAGCAGGGCTGTGGAGTCGTGGAGTCAGGTGAAAGCAATTATTGGGTTACTGGAATCAGAGTCGATACATTTTTACTGATTCCGACTAAATGTACCATACATGCTGGAGTATAAGTGGACCCCCAAAAATTAGAGTTGTATATAGGTTTAAGTCTGCATTCGACAAATAATTCCACCCCCAAAACAATGTTCAATTTTTAGGCCTAGACGAGGCCTGAAGACTAGAAGAATTTGGGCCTAAGCTAGCCAGCAGAAGTTAACTAATGGTCCCATTTCAAATAAAATGATGGCGTTTTACTTACTGTATCCTGGTATATGATAGACTATTATTTTATTATAGAATTTAAAAAGCAGTCCTCCAGACTGTTGTCCCAGCATCAACTGACACACAGCAGTGCCCAAGTAACTGTTAAAGAGGGTCAGAATTCCAAAATGAGCACATTTATTTCTTCAAAGTACCTACATAGTGCTACTTTCTTTTTAAAATCATATTATGGCATATACAATATAGTCATATTATGTGAATTCTTCAAAAAGCCTCCATCTCTCTTTTATTAACGCATTTACAGACGTCAGTCACATTCCTCTGGTCGAAGTCTCTGGGAAAAAATTAATTACTCAGAAAAGGCAAAACGAATTGAAAATAAATAGGGTTTGCATTGGTCCTGTCCTCTTTCAAAGCATATCAAAAGTTATCATTTGAAAGTAATGTCTATGGCAATATTGAAACAGGTAGCATTCGGCGTTTTGCCATTTTACTTCAAGCCTATTTTCAGTTAATTAAAAAATAAACGCAATTTACACAGGTGTTACACAGCAGCTTGTTAGGTTTGTTTTTAAAATTCACACTTGATATTTATTAACACTCGAGCCCTAAGAAGTGTATCTAACTAAAAATATGTTGTCTGTGTGTAAAGTGGGTAAATCTCACACAGAAGTGTGTTGTTTGGCGCGTCAATACGAGTATTTTATTTTCTCCCTACATAAAAGGTCAACTCATACAGAACTGAGAGCAAAGCTCAGAAAGACAGGTCTGGACTCACTCACTGGTGACTTTATCTGAACATATTAAAATGTGTTGGTATGTTTCAATTTAAAAATTTAAGCGAATACAGAGAGGCCCCCGTGACACGATCTTCTGATTCCATGTTGTGAAGATCGTGAACAGGTCTGTTAGCCATTAAAGCGGAATAAACACCGATAACAAACATTAGATTTACATTACAGATTGGTCTATTATTTTTCCTTGAATCATCAAACATAAAAAACACATAAAGGTGTGACACGTCATGAATTAAAAATTTCGAGCAGTACAGATATCACTTTTTAGGACAAATAGGTTTTGAACGTTTTGAACAAATGTAATTACCGCGATTTTCTCGTTATTTAATTCAGGGGCGTGAATGGTTTCCTAATATCTGGAATACCAGTTAAAGAGGAGAGGAGATGGAGTCCCTGTCACTACACAGACGCCACTGCAAAGCTTTTGAAGTCTGATTCACCTTAAAACCCTCTGCACTCGAAAAGCAATCTATGATTACGGCTGGGCTGCGAAACATCGACCAAAGAAAATTAGTCGCATTTTCATTGCAAGAAGTAAAAAAAAAAAAAAAAAACACTCCCAGAAAGATCCATTAATTTCTACTTCAAAGAAAATAAAATTTCAACTGACGATGCTGACTGCACGTTTACCTTCGAAAGTTTAGCCCGGGGGGGTTATTTTAGATATGATTATCACATATATGAAAAAAATCTAATTAATAAAAAAGAGCATTCTTTGATCAGTTCAAATGTAAGTGTTCCTAAGTTCTTATTTCAGTTCATGAAAATAAAGTGTAAAGTCTTTTTGAAAAGAAAAGAAAAAAAAAAAGATTAGAGTACTTTAAAGAGCAAACTACTATGAGCACGTCAAAAAGCCTGAATGTCTTGTGAGGCATTTTCACATAATGTGAAAACTGACATCTTATTCCCAGAGGAGTAAAAAAGTGAACTGCACAGAAAATAAATACGTTCCTTTTTAAGGGTTTTCGGCACTATGATTTGTCTTCAGTTTTCATTACTGTTTCATTTCCAATAATTCCACCATTACTTTTTTGTATTGGATTTCTGACAAACGAAGAAGATGGAAAAACACAATTTTGAAGAATCATCAGCAAATGTAACCAATTCCATTTAGACATAATGTATTGTTTAAAACAATTTTCTGAAGAAGAATCAATTGTTTTAATTTTTATTTTAAAATAAAACCCATTATTGTTTAACTGAGTTGTACCTATTTGTTATGACCCTGCTCCTGCCCTGTCTATTCTGGTGTGTTTCTAGTTTCCCTGTCCTGTCCAGTACACATAGGATTTCTATATTTACCTGTCATTCTGTGTGCACCTCCAATTGTCTGATTATACCTGGTGCTGTCTAGTCTGGTGTATTTCTAGTTTCCCTGTCCTGTCTACAACAAATGGGATTTCTATTTTTACCTCTCATTGTGTGTGCATCTGGTTATTGTAGCATGTCAGTTTAGTACTAGTAGTAGTAGTTTTGTGTTTCTCATGTTGGTTGATTGGTCCCTTCTGTATTTGCCCCATGTGTTGATTAATTTTGAGAATTCCCCAGCTTCATTCTGGTTTGCCTGTTTGACTTTGTGCTTGTTAATAAAAACCCTTCCACATTTAGACTTGCACCCGTCTCTGATATTGCCTCGGCAAAATGTTACACTATTGTACTAAATTGATTTAAATTACGTTTCTGGAAAAAAGATCAAGAATGGGTTTTGCTGCTTTATACTTTATCTACTATGCCAGCTACCAGTCTCTTTGCTACTCACATTTTGCTAGAGGCATTCAGCTTTTCAGAAATTCTTCAATAAATAAGACCATGCCTTACACCTGCCAAAAACAGATGCCAAAACATATTTAATATGCATCAAAGGAATGCTGAAGGCAAGAGGTGAGCATGGGCAATTACTGACATTTCTCAAGAGTGAAATCAAAAATTTGGCATATACAGCATGGTACTGGGTCACAGAATGGCTTTTCTGTGCTCCGCCCCTTTCGTATCCATTCACACCAACTTTGCCATGGCAACAGCAGACCTTTTAAACTGTTTCTGCTACCAGTAAGCTCATGCAACCATTTGCGTTCAGACACGTTAGTTAAGGTTTTCGATGGGTAAACCACAAGTGAAACGCTAAAAAGGGATTATTAGAAAGTATTCATCTTCAATTTCTCACACTCCATCTTATCCTGTTACATCCATAAGCTTCTCTCCACCTCCATGCATTTGTGAATGGAGTGTGAACCCTCGTCCCCTCCATCACTGAAGGCATCCCAGTCAACTGCATCAGAAAAAGTGATGACCAAGGAAGTAGGAGAAAGTTTGGGGGGGGGCATACTGTACAATGTGATAAAACATTAACAGAGTGTGCATATCAAAGCCACACCCTAATTTATGCAAAGTTTACTTACAGTGCCGAAGTATGTCATGGCATATATGGTTTCATGCATGTACATTCAAACTGTTGGCTGGTGCTGAATTCCTGAATAACCTTGATGAATACTGATTTATTTAATATAAATGTAATTATTAATTATTTAATACATACTGGAATTTAAGCGCCCTGTGGTGGGTTGGCGCCCCACCCTGGGTGTCCCCTGCCCTGCGCCCTATGTGCTCTGTGATGGGCTCCAAGCTTCCCTGCGACCCTCACCAGGAATAAGCGGTTAAGATAATGGATGGACGGATGGATGGAATTTAAGCAAGTTCTTTGCACAACAGAAAAATCTACAGTACATTACAGTTTTTTTCTTTTTATAAACTGACAATCTTTTCATAAACTGAGACATAGATAAGTAAAGTAACCCCTTCAAGGCAAAAAAAAAACATTTGCAAAAACAATTTGCTTATATAAAACATAACATTTATGTGCAAGAAAGGCAAGAGCCAGGCCTCAAATTCTGCTGAGAAGCATCACTGTCAAAGGCATATGGGACAACAGCAAAACTCACACTTGCAATTAAAAACATAACAGCTGGCTATTAAATACAAATTTTACAACCTCGTATAAACTTGGCCAACGTCACTTAGCACTGCCAGCACCTGTCTCTGTCATGGGTTGAAGGAATTTTTTAGAACCCATAAAATCCAAAGCACAGTACTTCAGCATTCTGCCTTTACCTTTACCTTAAGTTCACAATTCTCCATCACACATTCACATGTACTAGAAGGAAAGTCTGCCTAGTTTCCTGCATGGTGGACTGTGTCAATTCTGGGTCCACTGTCTGTTCTCCATGGAGAAAAGTCCTGCAGGATGGTAATTAAGGGTCTGAAGGTCGGACATGCTCCACACTTAGCCAGCAGCACTGTAGCAGGGCACTACTTGGTCTCTGATGGCCTCATCCAGCTGCAGTAGGCCTCTAGACCTCCTGTGCCTCGATCATGTCTGCATTCTTTCATATGTAAAGGGGATCTGGAGGGCCTGCCCCCTCCACAGGTTCAAAGCTGCAAGGATGGCCTCGGCCTGCACCTCTGTATTATTCATAAGAGCAGGCTCACAGACACAGAATTTTATGTTTAATAACATTATGACCCAGTACACTGTAATGAACACTAGTACCTCTGAATTTGGTTTGGCACACAGTGGGTCAGTTTGGGACTACGCAACAGAAAGAGAGCCAGAGGAATAGTTCTATTGTAGGTGGAGGGGGGCCTGTGTGTTGAAGACAATCCCTAAGCACCAAATAAAATACCAAAAAGGATGAAACCGCTCATATTATTTTATGGAATGCCATATCAAAACACATACTGTGCTTCATTTCTAAATAGTAAGTGGTGCAAGTTTGATGTAAAAAAATGAATTGGAAGTGCAATATTTTTACAAATCTAGAATTAAGTTGAAATAGTCAATACCATAAAAATAAAATGCTGCTAATTTTTCCGTGACTTGCTATTTAATAGGTCTTCTCTAAATTTCTGAGGTACCACAGCAATCTCTTAACATGGGATTCTGGCTTTATGAGGTATTAGTAAACATTTAAATGTCTGGCGACCTCTACTGTTACACATGAATAATGACATGTTCTCTAGGGTGTCGGTTTTGAATTCTGTTGTTACAATAAAGTAAAAGTTGAC
This sequence comes from Chitala chitala, assembly GCA_025773905.1. NCBI lineage: Eukaryota > Metazoa > Chordata > Actinopteri > Osteoglossiformes > Notopteridae > Chitala > Chitala chitala. Next base: position 6,676 of record JABJVR010043575.1, read on the forward strand.
TAAATTGCTTTATCGGATCTCTGATCATTTTTACAGATCAGCAACATCTATACTAACAACGATATTATCTGTATATTCTGTTCTTAGCTAAATTTTGGAAAAACTAAAAACGCGTGAAAAAATAAAGTTTTCCACGTTTCTGAATTGTTAGCAGTTTTCTATGCTGCTGAATTCCTAATTTCCATAATAACGTAAAAGATTCTACTTTCTCATTAGAAATTCGACATCTCTACACAGTGCTTTGTGACAATTGGGTTTGTGCGTGTGCTTTTTAAAATATGATGAAAGCGATAAATAAGTATCAACTGGGTGACTGGTTGTGACTGACAACTCTGATCGATCTGTCCCTCACTTCACTCCCGTAAGGATGGTGATTGACATAACAACACACTGGAGCTCACCTGGTTGCGATAACACCATAACTAGATGGCGGAAAAACCTTGAAATCTTCCGCGTGTTGCTAAGTGGGCTGGCGCGGGTATGGAACTAAGCGCCAAGACTGCGGCTTACAGCGCCAAACTGCGGCTTACACCGCCGCGGCCCAGACGCGCTATTCGTGAGCTTAGTGACCCAGCTAGATAAGATCCCGTTACGAGAAAGTGTTGGACTTGTTTCAGATTATTTATTCGAGGCTGAATGTTATTATAAAGCGAAAACTAGCCCATCGTTCAGATACGTCACTTTATCGACTATGACTAGTTTACACTGTCTATGGTTAAGTAAAGCTGTAAATTAAAACTAATTTAAGAGGTATTTCCACAAATACGGTTTACAGGAATACTCATTCGGAGGGAAATAGTAAGTATATATTTTCCATATTGAAACTTGATGAATGTTTAAAATAATTGTTTAAATAACTTATTATTATTATTATTGTTGTTGTTGTTGTTGTCGTTATACTGTAGTTTGATAATGTAAGTCCAAACTAATTACTGATGGGTTAAACTAAACATAAATGCTGTGTTTGCTTACATCAGATATTAATCATGTTATTATTTATATACCATAATAAGTACTTGTAATTATTATATAATTATTTATATAATTTCATTGTGGTATTACACACACACACACACACACACACACACACACACATACATAGACACACGTTATAGAAGGAACCCTTGATCATTATAAATTATTAAGACCTGTCACTAAGGATTTAGAGGAACAGACTCCCTTGAGCAAACTTGCTTGGGGTGCTGCGCACTAATTACTCTAATTTACCGTAACTGCATAATTGGTTTAGGGTTTTCAACTGCGTCCTATTATGTTGGGTATTTAAGGTTGCTGCTTTCGGTGGGGTTCATTTCTGAGTTCGTTCTACTAATTTAGTAGACTTTTCTTTTCAAAGATTTTTGTTCTTTATTTTCCCAGTAATTAAAAACCCATAATTGGCACCTACAATATTTACTCAAAGGGTTTCTGTCCCGCGTTGCCCGTGCCATAACGAAGCTAGTTTCATTTTCAGTGTATCAGTTACGCAATAGTAAATGTACAGTGCAACGAGTCAATGCATTCAGATTATAGGTACCTGTATTGAGAAAATATTTTGGCTGATAGTGAATTTGCACGAGTTTTGCGGTACAACAGCTTTCTGTTGGTCTGCTTTGAGTTTTTCTTTTTCCGCAAGGGTTTGGGAACATAGACGTTATTTCCAAAATTCGTCACTGCTTTTGTGCAAGAATGGTGATAAAATGGGATGCCCCAACATCATACAAGTGTTTGGTTCCTTTTCAAGACGCGATGCTGTTTCGTTCTTGCTTGTTGTTAAGTTGCGTTTCACCTTCAGATGGCAGTGTTGCATGCCTCATCGTTACTCTCAAGTTGAACTCAAATAAAAAGCTATGGCTTGATGTATTGCTTGTTGAATTTGAAATAAAAAAAAAAAAAAAAAAAAACGTTCCCTAAAACGCTGATGAACATGTACCTGAATATATGTATAACAATTTTGTTTTGTAGTTTGCATTGTATGTCAGATCATTTATCTGAAAGCATGCGACCAAATTCTGAAAAAATAAGACGTTTTTATAAATAATGAGGTATTTGGTGCGTGCGTATTTATGAAGGTACTTTGAAACATTTCATTGAAAGGGGCAGATTAATGGGAACACAGTGGGACTCCATGCGTTTGTGGAGTTTTACAAAAGATACTTGCAATTTGCCCATTGTGTTTATGGATATTTTACCAGACCACTTTATGATAATCGCTTTATCAAAGCTACGACAGCAGGTGCAGTGTGAAGCTGAACTGATGACACCACGCTGCTTTCTTACCCACTGAGATCTTTGCTCTGAAGCAAGTAACTGCATATCACACTTGGTGCATTTTTTATGTTATGTATTTTGCATGTAGGATAAGCGATTCGGATTTTTTCGTTTTTACCAGACGCAGACGATGTTTCATACTTTGTTCCGTCAGCCCACCCTTTATAAAAGACGAGGGCACTAATTTTTCAGATCTGGAAAAATCAAGAGTGAAATTCGTACTGCCATGGAGAAATAACTCTTAAAATCTCAGACGTAACAGTTTTGAAATTATGGTGTTATTTTAAGTAAAATAAAGTTGCCTTTGGCGTGTGGGTTGACGAGAGGCAATGTCATGTCAGCCCGATTGTTATGCAAAATAAAGAAATATATTGCGCTTATAGTATTTACATTTAGGTAGGTTGATAAACATGAAACCGTGTTTAAACCATCATCTGTATCATTTCATAACCGTTTCTTGCCCTAAATGAAAACAAACATCCACATGAAACGGGGGCGACTTCACTAAGATTTGAAGCTTGAATCCGTACAGCCACAGACCACAAAAAGTCAACAGATAAGAGGACTAAGTTGGCCCGGGACCCGGGGGGTTATTCCCGTAGCAGACAGCACTTTTAAATGTGAAGATGTATGACGGGACACAGAAATGACAGCAACGTGATGATCCACATGGATCGTTCTTGGGCCACACTTCACACTTGACAGAATGGCTCACATTTCAAATGCTCGGTGCAGACAGATTTGTGATTTCCTTCTCTCATTGTAATCAAACTGCTCTCGTTTGTCCTCCCAGGTGTATGTGGGAAGTCCATATGGAGCCGCCGATAGGCACAATCCCGAGGTACATTTTGACTAGGTATGAAATTCGCTCCTCTTCCGCGTGCACTCAGGGTGACTTAATTACATGTCTTAATGATGATCACCGTTCACACCTCGGGGGGAATATTCCACGCAAGAAGAAACCGTATTTTTCACTGAGCACAGATAGAGCGCCAGACTAGAAGTGCTCCCGTTTCATTAACGGTACCGCCGCTCTTAGGTTGTCAAGATGCGCATCGTTTCCTGCACACCGAAGTAGGATTTTCAATGGTGTGCTGCCTGTAGCTGGGAAAAGTAGCCTTTGCTAATCTCTTTTGGTCATGCGATTTGCAGCGTTGTCAGGTTTTGGTATTTACTAGGATTAGGTTCCTTGAACCACTGCAAATAACCAAGATATTTACTTGCTTTTGAAAATACCATAACTCAAGGGTGTAGGTTTGGGTGTGAATGGTAGGGGACATGTCCTTACCAAAAGTGTGGAAGTACCCCAAATCGTGGTGTGTGTGTGTGTGTGTGTGTGTGTGTTTAGGGGGGTGGGGGCTGATTTGGTCCCTACCAATATTGAAATGACACTACACTCTTGCCATACCTTTATATCTGTATGGTTTTCTTTTTGTAAGCACAAAACAAAAATATATAACAATAAAAATACAGTGTGGGTGCAGTTCATTAAGCTTCCAGCCAAAAATGACAACTGACAGGATTCCACGAGTGTGCATTGTTTGAACCTCTGTGCCTAGCCTAGCATCATATTTTATTTGTGTGTGTGACCCCCCCCCCCACCATGCATCAGGTCATCTGCTTCCGAGGCTGACCTTCAGTATCTGTTGCAGCAGATTGACATAATGGTGAGTCACAGGAAAGAGACGTGGGAGAGGCAGAACCAGGACCTGAAGGCCCAATTACAAGCCAGAGAGGCAGAGCTGATTCACACTAGAATGCAGGTGATGCTCCCTCACACAGACACATGCACAGACACACACACATGCACAGACCTTCATTTTTAATAAGCGTACACGAAGGGTAAGTTGATGTGAGCTGTTCCTGTGCAGAATAGGCTATAACACATATACTGTGTATTATACAGTCAGGGCTGTTCAGTTATTTTGCATGACTGTGTCTTTTAATTATGGAGGAAGTTGAAGTTCAGAAAGACATACAGGGAAAATGTGCAAACTCTGCAGAAAAGGTAGATGTGCAACAGCACTACCCACTGTGCCCTGCAAAAGCATACGTACAAAAAAGGATGTAGATTATTTTATATATAAATGAATGCGCACACACACACGCGCGCACACACATATGGACCATTGCTTGCATGTGGGGTCTCCACCTAACCAGAGTGAGCTGCAGCCCAGATCTCACTGGGAGGTTGCTGACACTCATTTGGAGCCAGCTTGCCTTGGAGTGACTTTGACTTACCCCGGGAAGTCGATGTCTCCGTGATGCTTTCATCAAAATAAAGCCGTAAAAAAGCAGTTGAAGTGTAAATGGCATGGAGTTTAAATGAGCGACTCAAAAACTGATAAAAAGAGAAGCTCATTTAGTAGTCACTTCCTCTTTCTCCGTTATTTTTGCGGCTGTGTTTCTTCATCTTCTTTTTTAAACAGAGAGGAATTCAGCCGAGACAGAATGCCTCATGGGAGTGATGTCTCAATTATCATCCTCCCATTTTTCTGGGAGGGGCTGCACTGCAACAGATCATGTCAGCCTCCAGTCCAATCAGTGGGCATCTAAAGCTCTTTGCCTTGTAACTCTAAAATGGCTTCAGTGCTAATTGCCTGTCAGTATCCTCCTGGGCTGCCATGCTAGCTGGATGAAAGGGTACTCAGGTCCCAGTGTCGTGGCCTGTTCCGTCACGGTCCTGGTGCTTGACAGAAGCGCTCTGATTAGCACTTGGCCTGTGGTGTTCCACGGGGACCGGTTAGCACTCCAGTTGGGGGTTAAGCAGTGAAGTCTGTCTCCAGTGCCTAAACCAAGGCTTCACTTACTACCCAGAAGGCCCTGCTGCAGGCTGCTTGCCCCTCTCTAACGATGGGAAAAGCCTGCCTGACAAGCGAGACCGCGTGAATTTGAGTGTGTCACTTCTTGCCCCTAAAGGCTTAGACAGGAGGCCATATTAAGAAAAACTAAAGTGCCCTTACTCTGTGGACTGCTCTGCGCCATCTTTAGGGCACTGGACAAGCATGGCTAAGGGGTTATTTTGGCTCATGCAGGAACTGCCTTTCATGTCAAGGCCACAAGGGTTTTATAGATCCTTCAGTGTGCCATTAAAAACTGGTCCCTTTGACCCACTTTACCTATAAATCTTGGATGGCTCAGTTGGCACAGAAACAGACTTTTACACTCCAAAGTTCAAGTTGGTTTTCGGCCAATGATCTGTCTTGTCATCATAGAAAAGGTTATGTGTCATTGCTGGTGACGGATGATTCATACCCATGGAGTTGGGCACCTTGTTCACTTAGGACTTCCTTACAGCTTTTTTGTTTTTTTTTCTTCTTTTAACTCTGGGTTTTTGGGTTCTCTCCTTTTGTGCTGTCTCGATTTTTTTTTTCTGTCTTTATGCTTAGTATTCCAAAATCTTGTTAAGCAGCTCAGAGCAGGTCTGTTGTGAAAGGTGCCATATGTGTTCGATTCCACGGTGATCCGATCCACCGCAGGTAAGGAATCTCCAACAGCAGGCAGAAGAGAGGGAGAATGCTCAGAAGGAGATGGCTGGTGGCTACCAGGAGCGCTTGGACTGGCTTCACTCTGAGGTTTGTGGACTCAAGGGTCAGTTCGTCCAAATGAAAACAAACACCTTTTCAGTGCTCGGGGTGAAGACCATCTGCTCACTGTGTAGGCATGTGACAGCAGTTGGATGTGGAGGTCCCGTTGGACATGTCTGATTAAATATTCAGCTCAAGCCTTCTGCAGCAAGTCCATAATATTACCAGTGCTGCGGTCAAGGAAACCTCAAGCAAACAAATGTCCACAGACCTCCGTAGCCCACTGTGGCCTTCTTGTGTGGTTGTGGCTTTAGGCTCATTTTGGGTTGACTTTGTGTATGTGCAAAAGTGTGTTTAGAATAATGCACAAGTGCCGAGATAAAGCCGAACATTCGTAGAATCTTTGTGCAGCCTGCAGCATACCTGTGTTTTCGTTTGTTTAGAAGTATAACACTCGTACATGAATGAAACGAATGAGTGGCATTACGAGGAAAGTTGCTGTTTCCCGCGTAGCTGGAGAAGCTGAAGGATGGCTACAACAGGCTGACGCAGCGCCGTGCGAGACAGGAGGAGCAGGGGACGGACGTGTCCTTTGAGAGCAGAACGCTGAGCCGGAAGCTAGAGGTGAATGGATGAGAACGCTGGACAGAACACTTGGCATGCAGGCCTGCATCCACCAGTCGAACCGTTAGAGTCAGACTTTAATTTCTGTGCTGCGCAGGGCACATAAGGACCTGGTGTGATTATTCATAATTTTATACGCTGCTTGTCATAAATGCAGATTCAGCTGAAGGCTTGCCAGCATTAAACTGCAGGCATTTTCTGCTGTTCCTGCCTAGAGTATGAACCATCCTAGACTTATATACTCCCCTAGCAGCATACCCCTTTCAGCCAGTTAGCTGCAAGAATTATCAAGCTTCCGATTGGCTGAATCAGATGTGCTAACAGTGAAATTTAACACCATGTATAGTGACTCAAGATGTTCAAATACAGTGAATTACTGTAAATAAGTGAGCAAAGGCAAAATCCCATAAAGGTACCACTATCAAGCATGAAACGTTCAGTGCTGCTTTTCCACCCACTTACAAATATATATAATGTCATACTGGAATATTTCTAGTGATAAAAACGCATACAACCACCCTAAACCCCATCTGCCTTTATGATGGACAGAAATATGGGAGTGTAACCTCACTTGGGATGTAAATGCGGCTCCAGATTTACGAACTTGTGAAAGTCTTCCTCCTCCTCCTCACCCGTGAGTCATACAGTCCCAAAGAAGTTGAAAGGGGACGTTGAAGTTCATCTGAACTTGTTAATTACCTTCGCAGTACAAATCAGGTTAAGGGGGGAGAACGGACACTGTCTACCGGTGCTCCTGCCTTTGATACGGAGTAGCCGAACGTCTGAAGAAGCACTCATTGTTATGCTTGCAGTTGGTGGCTCCCATTAATAGGGCTTCACCTTGTGTAAGGATTATTTTAAGTCTGCTTTGATATAAACTCCAGGGCTTTAAGAGAGCACCTTGAAAGTAATGAATTCTTTACAAAGGCCTATGCAACTTATAAGGGTAATGCTTCGACATCGTTGTGTGCCATTATACATGAGTGTGCCATGTTTGGCACCATTAAGACCCAGGGATTCGTCATTCCTGCGGAGTGGCTAATCCCTGCCCATGTTCTTAGCCTTGTGGTCAATGCTGAGCACTCAGCAAACACAAAACGTTCAAATAACGTTGGCTAAATGTTTAGGGAACGTTAGGAACGTTTAGCTAACGTTATTTGAACGTTTTGTGTTTGCTGGGCAGCCCGCTGCCAGGTCACTTCATGTCTGACTTCTGAATAGTCCATGTCACTTCCTAAAGGGTCTTTTTTACGTTTCCCAGGGAGCTCTAACAATAACATCGATGTGATTAGCCGGATTTTGGCTCCGGCTCTTGAGCACAGGAGAGCATGGAGAGGTCAAAAGGCCCACAGAGCAATGTAGACTCCTATTAAGTAATGCACTTCTGGAAGCCTTAAAAGCACTGCATGCAGTTTTTTTTCTCACCCTCTTTTTGCACACTGCGTCGTGCATCTCAGCTGTCGTGGCCAGTCTTTTGTACGTATTCATGTCTTCTGCTGTGTTATATTCTTACACCAAATGTCCTCCTGAAACAGGTTACACATGTGACGTGCAGTTTATATTGCTGGGAACTGTTTGTGACTTTCATTTGCTTCTGCTGTTCTGTTTTTCCTTTATGTTTTTTTTTTTTTTTTGTCAGTAAAGGACTGAGCTCTTTTATTTATCCCTGTGGTGGGCTGAGTCAGTCCGCTTCATCTCTCGTGGATTGCTCAATGCAAGACACACACCAGCTTCCTTTTCTCTGCTTTATTTCTGTGGCACGTCTGACCGAAGGCAGCCACAGCGGAGCTGTGAGGTCCAGAAGGGAGAATGCACTCCCAGGTTTCTCCCCGGTGTCCCTTGACTGTCACTGTCTGCCATCGCTTGCCTTCCAGGAGTTCCAGAAGAAGGCCAAGAAGTGGGAGGAGCAGAGGGCCTCCTCTCAGAAAGAGCTGGCGTTGCTGGAGGCCAACAGGAGGTCCCTGGCTGCCCGATGTAGCCAACTGCTCCAGGTCCATCAGCAACAGCCCTGCCAAGTACTTTCTGTTGTTGTTTGTCTGCTTTTATATTTAAATTTATAGTTTCTGCTTTCATCCAAAGTAATTACACAAGAACAGTTAGATTTTTTTTTTTCGTCTCACTCAGCACCATCCTCAAGGGTATAACTGTAGCGCTGATTTGGTAATCCTTTGTCTTGCTCTTCCTTGACTCTACTGGCTGCTGTTTCCATGTGCTTATTGACCTACGTAGTCTTACGGTTGTTACCTTCTCAGCAGGTGCACTGACCTGTGTGGCCCCGTAGTGCCATTATAGTCCCGGCTCACACATTAAAACTCTGGGCTCTGCAAGGAGGTAGAGGGTACAGCAAAGAAGTTCTACTGGCATTTCTAGTTGCGATGAGTCGGTTCCCGAAATATTGGTTTGGTTTCCAATGTGACAGTGAACCCAAAACTTAAAGCGGAGTTTTTGGAACGTATCACACAGGCTGTGTGAGGAATGTGAACGATTCATTAACGTTTTTCACATTTTGGTAAACAGACACAGAAGCAAAATCCTGCAAACACATGATAATGTATATATCAGTGTCAAAAAGTGTTACATTTTATATATATATAAAATGTAACTTGAACACAAGATTACTGTTAAAATAAATATTAAATGTTTACTGCAGTTACAGTATGTAATATAGTGTTTGTTTCACATTTTATTTATAAACAATGGATAATCATTGTATTTGTCTGATGTGTTGGTGAAACTACTTCAGTAGAACAATTACCATTTTGTCTGAGGTGTTCAGGTGGAAAAAGATTGTTCCAGCACTGATATTTTAAGATGCAAAATTTTACAATTTTTGTTGAATGTAGATATAGCTTTTTGAATAAAACCTAACAACCAAGACCAAAACCATAAAACAAACAAATTTTAAGACGAAAATTGACCGCAACTAAAACCGAACCAACGTTTTAGAACTAGACAACTCTAATCTCTAGTTCATCACTTAACAAGTGCATTATATGAGCATTTATGTGTTTCGGTTCTTCCATCAGAAAGTGTTCGATGCTGCGTTTATACACTGAAACAATCACTCAGATGGGGCATTCGAGTCCATGAAAAATAAATAGGTGGATTTGCAATGGTGCCGTTCAGCGATTGGGAAACTCTACAGCACACAGTTGTCTTATTCTGTAGCTGTTAGTCACCTTAGCAAATTCCTGTAACAAGCTTCCTGCAGCCAGAATCCTTTTGTCAGAAGCAGGGAAACTGGCTTTACTGCAATTCACACCAGCCTCATGGCTCAACAAGGTAAGAGCAAAATCGGGATTATCTTCAGGAAACTCTCCTTGTTTAACGAAGTGAAAGCTCAGAGGCATTCACAGCCTGTGTGACAGAGTCACAGCCTGTGTGATACAGTTACCTGCCTTCTATACTTCTGTGGTACCGTTTATTCAGCTGTTGCAAAACGTATTTGCTTAACAATAGGTTAAGAACAAGGTGACCATTTCCCCTTTGCCTACTTACAATAATTCATTATAGAAATTATATCGTTCCTGCTGAAGTTTTATTTTGAAATTCGAACTCATTGCTCTGCTAAAAAGAGATTCTGCTCCAGAGTACATTGCCTGACCCTGTAATTATACTAGCACATTATTCCAGTTCTTTGAAGGTCCTTAATGAATGTAAATTTCATTAGATCATTTATGCAGATGTCATATTTAAAATTTGTAAGTGTGCACTTTGGAACATGGACCGATTCATAATAATATGTGATGTAACGTGCTTCTGGATAACTCTTAACACTTTTAACGGATCATAAACACTTGTAAGGAACAAATGGAGATAATGAATTATGTGCTTTCTGCCACCTGTAACAAATTAAAGAAACATTAAGTTTGTAAAATACATTTTAGATCCAGCATTCACTCACTCACAGTTCAAACTTCACACAATAATGCACAAAATCTAATAATGGGGGCAGCTACATATGCTTTGTCCACTTTTTCCAGGCTCAAGTGTAAATATGACTATGGTGATACGCATCTCCATGGTACCGGAAGATGCGATCCCAACCATGTGCATACGGAGTCTGAAACTCCAGCACACTTGGGTTCTAATTCTTGGGCAGAACTTGGGTTCTAATTCAGTTGTGGAACAGAGCACCCTTTTGTCATTACAGCCGAAGTGTGAATTAATGTTTAGAGGCCGGCAGTGCTGAAACACTTTGTTGTCTTTCAAACCACCTGGCTGACTTGAATCTAAGAGAGGAACATGAGATCAGTGTTCAGGGGCCATTTTCATCGCCACACCATTGACGATAGAAGGACAGTAGCCTCATTAACTCTACAATTTGCTACCATTGGACTGAACTGCCACGTTTGGAGACAGAAATCAGCATGAACAGGGCAGTGTGTGTAATCAGGCCACAGCGTGCCTAGTGCGCTTCACACCTTTCTGTCCACGACACTGACAGACAAGCAAGTGGCTGCAGACATCACTTATGGGGGTTTTGGGTTCACACCAGGAGAGCGCCAGCTTCCCGCAGCAGCCCCCAGCCGGCCACCTGCCAGAGACGCTTGACGGCGAGCTTGCAGAGGCACGCGCCGAGCTGGAACGGGCGAAGGAGGAGGTCTGTGCGAAGGAGGTCACCCTCAAGCAGCTCAAGGAAGATATGGAAACCTCCCGTGCGGAGAGAGAGCACCTCCTGGAGGAACTGGAGCTTGTGCGCACACTGCAACAGGTGCTGGAACCTTTCAAACTCCTTCCCTTAGTGCAGCCGATACCCACTTGGTGCAGCCGATACCCGCTTGTCTCTCCCAATGTTTGCATTGCCAGACATATCGTACACATCAGCTCTTTAGCAGAAACAGGAGAGAAATTTCGTAGCTTTTCTGACAATTTCCATGTTTCCATGTGCCAGATTTTGTGTGGAAATCCTAAGTTACACATTTAGAAGTAACAATGCCGCTGTAGCAAACAGGCCTTGGACAGACACACAGCCTATCCAGTCGTGTCAACAGTGACTGTCTCCCTATCTTTACCAATTCCAAGCGGTAAGACTTTCTGACATGCCTTACATTTTTCATTTACTTGATAACCTTGCATTTGACAGCCTTACTGAATGATATATTACTCACACATGAGAACTGAAACATCTCATTTGACAAAGTATGCGGGGATCTCTTTATTCCAAATACAAACGGGTGCTGCCTAAACCAATTTTAAGAGCACCAACAAGACTGACTGTGCTTCCACACTGCAGTGTTAATATTTAACTTTGGCAGCAAATCCATCGATGCTTTATAGTTGGAAGTTACTGTGATGTAGGCTTCTTGAAGCGAGATGACAGCTGATGTGTTTGCAGCATCAGTCATCCTAGGATCAGTCATCGCTCCACAGTGACCTCATCGCAGCCATGTGGCAAGGCTTTACGGCCTCTGATACTCATGGACTCGTGCCAAAATTAATAGTAACTCAGCCAAGCACATCCTCATTCTGGCTGTGTTTTATCTGCGGTTTTCTGTGTTTTGCTTATACAGCCGTATTACAGATGCGAGGCCATTTAATGGTTATTAATCACAAGTGTCTGTCAGTGCAGAGGAAACAAAGGACGACGCCAGATTACTTTGCTGTCCACTGTGGGTTGAAAACTGCAAGATGACTACTTGCAACTAAATATCGTGGTCCATATTTTCATGGTGATGTAAAAGCTGGCTTAAATTCACCAAAAGCATAGTGACCGATATCCATAAGCCACCTTCACTATTATAAAGTGATGGTGGAAAAATTGTTTGTCTATGTTTTTATCTTCAGTCAAGTTATTAGCAGTTCAAAAAACTTTCCAGGCATCTGATTATTTTTGAAGTGCAGAAATTCACCCCCAGCAAAGTTAAGCAATGTTAATATGTGAAATAATAAGAGGTCTTCTTCAAACCAGCAAATTAATTTAAAATTAAATATTAAAATTTAAATATGAGTCTGATTTTTTGATGATGTTTTTTGGAGAATTGGTCTGAAGGTCCAGTATTTATTTTAATGAGAAAGGCTATCCTTAGTTTTCTCAGCATCGTGGTAGCTGTACCTGATGTCACCTGTTGTCATGGTGCAGGGGGTTATGGAAACATTGTAAGAACAGCGTTACCTTTACCTAAACAACAGCTTTTGGGTCAGAACTTCAGAACTCTAGGAATGTATTTGAGCTTCACTGGACTGAGGGTCTTCAGTAAAGAAGAACTTCTGTGTTTGAAATCTACATTATCAGTGTCCTTCTTGTCTACATCCCCATGCTCAGGGATTAGAGAGAGAACTTTTCGAGCTGAGAGCAGCTCTCCAGAGCAGAGATGACCTACAGCGTGCCACAGAGCTGGAGGTGAGGAAGTGGCAGAAAGACGCACAAAGACTGAGCGGTCTGCTTCAGGAAAGTGAGCGCAGGGCCAGGTGAGGCAGCCACACAGAGTAACACAAAACCCACTTCGTTCTTTTTACCCCCATCATGTGGTCTATGGACTGTTCCGTTATGAACATGTTGTCTTCCACTCCGTGCTCCCTGTGGCATCTCCAGGCTGGGGGAGGAGGGCGATCGCGGGGTCATGCTGGCTGAACTCTTGAAGCTGAAACAGTGGGTGGAGAGGGCGCAGCACGCACTGCAGAGCGGTGACCAGCAGGAGGCGCTACTGGCACTCACAACTCTGACATGGTGAAGCATTCCCTCTACATTTAAACGCTTCGAATCTGTGTCCACCCTGTTCTGGAGGAGAGAAACAACAAACCCATAACGCCTGTGGAGTTAAGGATAAATTATGAACAAGGCATATGAGTGGACAGGAAGGAGCTTGGGCGTGCAACAGCATCAGGGGTACAGCACCCACCTTGAAAGCAGGTTTTTGTGTGTGTTTGCAGCCTCAAGTCTTACTACTTGATGGTTGTGCAGCTGCAGGACACCCTACAGAAGACAGAGGGGAAGCTTCAACCCCAGGAACATTGTGAGATACAGAGAAGCCACGAAATGGCCAAGGTATGGGTTCAGACTGTGTGAGGACCCACCATGGTGGGGTCTGATTTTTATATTTGCCAGACAGATGAATGTCGATGAAAATTCCATAACTGCTAGCAAATTTATTAGACATTAGACACATAGGTCAGCCTTCCGATACTAAATAAAGTATAAAGGAAAGAAAGCAAAGCAAATAATACTGTCTTGAGAAAATACTGAATTGGAACAATGAATCTTATTGAATATGGGCAAACACTATTTCAGTCCTGTATTCTGAAACTGGCATGGGTGTGCCGTGAAAACTGTGGAACCATGGCTTTGAAAACCAAGGCAGGGATGTGTGGATGTAGTGAATGGGGGGGGGGGGGCAGATATCTGATAAAGCTGTATCCAATCTGAGGAAGAGGCATCTTGTTGTCTCTCATAGGTCAACATCAAATATCAACACTAGTTTCACCCTGTGTTGGCACTTAATTGTGCTTATTTTAATTTTAATAAAAGAATTCCCACGGGTCTTCGTCACAGTCTCACTGTTGGCTTTTAACAACATTTCCTCCGTGCAGCTAGCTGTCATTGGGGTTTAGGGGAAGCTTATCCACTTGTCTGTTCAACTCAAGGCTCTTAATCTGGAAAACGAGATCTTGAAGGGGCTAATTTGCTGAGTGGAATCCAAACTAGCAGCTCCCTTCATCGCCCCTCTCTCCTGCTGTTTCAGTGTTAAATGGGAAAAGTGTGACTATTGAGCTGCTTCTCATGTTCTGGTGGGCTGATAACCTGTGAAATGTAACCTGTGAAACCCATTTCATCACAACCCATTATGTATGTTTACTTTAAATAGAACTATGGCTGCCCATTACCTATTTGCATCATCATGGTATTTATTTCCTGTAACCAAGGATACCGTCTCAGTGGTAGGTACCTAGTATTATTTACGACTTGGTGCTTGCCTCGTCCCAGTTAATGCCCAGGAAGGGCACGCTGACTGTCCCGAAAGTGTTTGTTGTCAACTCTGAGCTTACAAAGTGATCTCTTGCAAGAGCTGACTTCTTGACATTTAAAAATGCTTATTTCACTTCTACATGCAGGCAGGAAGTTGTTTGAAACAGCAGAGGAAAGCTACCGTAAAACACAAAGGAAATTATTCTTCTGAGATCACATCCAGGGGCAGCAGAAATATTGACACATGGAGGCAGCTGGTGCAGTACTTTCTGTCTTATTTGAACTTTTAATGAGACACGGTAAAGCGGAAGAAGAGCAAGGGGAAAAGATAAATTGTGAGGGGACATCTTGTTAGAGCTGTAACCGCAGTAATGGTCTAGTGGTCATCTTGTTTTTTCAAGACCACGCGGTGTAAGCAGGCCAGAAGGAGCAGCTGCAAGGATATCCGAAGAATTGTTTAGTGCTGTGCGCTGGAGGGCTAATTAAAGCAAGAAAAGGCTTGCGAGAGACATGTGCCAATACAGACCTAATGAGCACAGCAGACAGGAGAAAGGGCTGATGGCCATCATTTACGTTGCGAAAAGGCTGCGCTGTTCATCCGCAAGTCTCGTCAGCTTGATGTGAGCGCAGCCGGCGTGCCTGCAGGGCCGCTCTGACGTAACAACCTCCCGTCGGCGCCGACCTGGCGTCCTGTTCGTGGTGGCGTGATAAGCAGCAGGGTAGCAACCGGCGGGATTCCACAGGCGGCACTTGGACTAGCGGCTGTGGAACTCCCCTGTGGCAACCCCCGGCCCCTCCCGCACACGCACGCACACACACCCCCTGGCTACCCACCTCTGCCTGCACTTCGATGCAAGCGGGGACTCCCGCCAAGATCAGAGAAAATTGCCTTTTAACGATACATTGTGATGGAAGATCAATTCACACCGTTGGTGTGATAATGATGAAAAATGAGGCATCTGTAAGAGAGGGGTCCAGATTGCCTTCCAACGCTCCCTCTGCTACACGAGACACAGATAGGAGACGAGACAGACGCCGTACGAGGGGAGGACCCATGAACACGGCCTCTGAGAGGTAGCAGATAAACCTTGTGATCCACCGCTTTGTTGTGACATTGTTATGTGGCTGCGTTTTATGTGTTCGAATTGCAGATATCTTTAACTTTGACGCCTTTTCATCTGACTAGCTCAGCATGTATGTTAATTCGAAAACCCACCTTGTAGCCCATTGGACACTCGGGGGCGTAGGCACAGGACAGAGTGGCGTCCACACCGTGGTCCAACAGCTGAACCTGCTTTATTTGTTAGGCATGTCAAGGAGCACTTCACGCTGCTCAAGCATCTAATTACGTGCTCCTACCGATCTACCTATGTTGATTTGCTCCCACTGTACTAAATACAGACTGTGTGCATTCAAGTTTACCTACCGCCTTCATTACTGCTACAGATTCCTCTCCCTTCAGCACAGCTCCGCTCCTCCACAACTCTGAACAAGGCAGCTCAGGATGAACTTCTCTTGTAGCCACAGCTCTGTAGTGTCCTGAGAGGTCTGTGCCGTGCTTTGCATTTCAGTGCCAATTTCAGCGTAGTACTTGTTCCATTTACCCATAAACGTTAAGCCTTCAGCAAAGTCACCTGGATATTTTCACTGGAACATCTCAATGAATGACCCCATCAAAGGTGCGGCAGCCATTCCCTCCTGAGACACGACCTAGAAACTTTCACACGATGAATTCACATCCGTAACTACTTTCTGCTGCCCAGCTGTCTACATTTTTTCTCTTTTGTGTGCCACTCTGCAGTGAGCACATGGCTGACACTGCTGACCAAAGCAGTCCTGAATGGCAGCTTTAAACAGCCCCATGGCGTGCCCCGTTTCTGTGCCTTGTCTTGGACACACCTCCCTGCTTCACGCTCTCTCTTGTGCCCGCAGGTGCCGGTCCACACAAAGTGTCCCCTGGGAAGCGAGGTCGCAGGTGACCCTGAGCACAGCAGCGAGACGAGAACCTGGCCAGAAGGCCACAGCGTCATCACTCATATGTAAGTGACTTTTCTTGACTGTTGCCACCCTGGTGATGCAGCTGTAAATTTAGAATCCAAATGGCTACTTCCATTTTGGGCTTCAGAACTGGCGCTGATTTCGTCCGCGTGAGGTTGTCCATTAAAAGCGCTTAGAAGCCTGGAAAAAAGAAAAAAAAAAAAAAAAAAAAACGGCACTTCCCTCGTCAGCCGCTGTGAATTTACATGTGCTTCTTCATCACAGGTGTTCCTAATTTATGAAGGAACCTGAGCAGAAAATTGGAATAAAATCCGATCACCACTTTGCTAGTGGGAGCATTCATTAGATTTCCAGTGATGGTGTTACCATATGTCTTCTGGGACCTGCATAAAAGTAATGAATAAACATGGAAGAATGAGCAAGGTCACAGTCGTTTCTGTCTGCTTCTGGGACTTGTGTAGGCTGTAAATGAGGGTTGCAAAAAAAAGAAAAACACCTGTGTGTCTCTTAGTGGCTTAAACAGAGAGTGGAACGAACCACAAAGAGAAGAACATTTTTCAGCTTCTGATTGCAGGTGAGGGATAAACACAACAACAAGTCTTCTCTCTGATTGTGGTTAATTCGATGAATACAGTCACAAGGCCGCCCTGATGCCCCAACGCAGATCGCATTCCGCCGCTCTCTGCGCATCTAGGGGTGCAAGTTAGCCGGGCCGTGAGCAGATGGTGTTTTCCACGCAGTTCTCATTAAAGGCACCAGGTGTGGAAAGGACACCTGTGCAGGACAGGTGACATCTGATTAAATCCCGTTATATTTGCTGACACCCAGGCACTGACCTGTCGGTTTTGTGGACAACAAATCATGTATGAAGTCTTTAGTAACTCTGCATGAGACCAGTACAGTACAGCCCAATCAACAGGCAAAACTATACCGGCACAGGAGTACAAAATCTTTCTTGACCAGAGGTGGGTGTGAAAATGAAGGTGTGCAAATATATTATTTACTTAGCCAACCTTTTTGTGAAACGAGGTGAAAAAGAACAGCTCATTTGTTTTGCCATGTACAAAAGGAGCACATGAATTTGCAGCAGAAATATTTTATAGATTTTACCTTTATAAATGTCAAGCTTTTGTGAACCGTTTGTGTGTTAGTTGCTGAATTATTCAGTTTCAGTTATAAACACCATTGAGCGCTGCAGGTCTTAGGACGCACTCTCGTAAATATATCTGCCTGTTGCCCTGTGGAATCCATGTGAGACTCAGCTGAGAACACGAACCACTGCAGAGGAATTGAAGACGACAGCAGTGTCTCAGTTGCGGGGCGGGGGGGTCCTGGGGAAACACAGGCAAGCTGAAGTAATGATGCCTCCCAGGAGATCAAAGCAAGGACCTCACATCACTAGAGACCTTTATGCAACAGATGGGGGCTGAGTCTGTCCTACCTTAAAATGTGTGTGTGTGTGTGTGTGTGTGTGTGTGTGTGTGTGTGTGTGTGTGTGCGCGTGCATCCGTTGGGGGGGCAGAGGGCACTGTCAGCCTTAACCGATGTAGACCTAACAGCATGCTGCCCATATCTGCAGTCCAGTTGGGTTGGAAATGGGTCAGAGCAACAAGCACGTGACATCATGGTTCCTGTCTTTTGGCGCAGTGAAAATGGGACAGAAATAGGGGTGGAGGGAGGACAGCAGTCCACAGGAAGGCAGGGGGGATCATGTGAGTGTCTGACAGGAAATTACCTCTCCTCCCTCCATGCGCCTTGTTTTCGACTACCATAGCACTGTTTTAATAACCAGCACCAACCCTACTTACTCTTGAGAAACTTGCTATATCAAGGCCCTTGGCACTTAAGATTTGTCGCTGTGAATGAAGGGGGCAAGAGGCAGCAGGTGAAGCAGACATGACAGATCTCGGGGCCACTGAGTCAGCAGGTGTCACAAGCTGCAAAGCGGGGGCTCCTATTTGATGACAGAGGAGCAAGTGTGTGTGTTAAGCCACCTTGTGCTGCTATGATTAATTACAGGGACCAGCTGTCAACCTGTTGGGAGCAGACTGAGGCCGGATACCCTCCATCATTCAGCATTTCCCCTGCAACACCTGAGGACTGGCCATGTTGCCATGGCAACAGACAGAAAGGGGAGGAGCCAGCAGTGCTGGGTGTGGTTAACATCACATTGGACAACCTGGATTTTCAAAACACCGCAGAACAGGTAAGGAGACTGAACTATTGAGTACACCTCAATTTCAACACTGTTAAGGCAGTTCATCCCCCATAAGTGAAGAGAATAGATTATATGACAGGTTGTAGAATTTTTAAGATGCTTGGAAGTTATGTTTGAAATTGCCTGGGTGTAAATTAAAAATACAATTCTACTGCATGCAGCTCCTGTCGTATAATACTGGTGAGGAAGTACTAGTCTTGCATTAAACCACATTCAAATCAAAGGAAACCCAGACATTTACTGGCATATCATTATTGAAGAGGACCAGATTTTACTATTGCACAAATAAAATTTTTATTCACACCAATAAACCTCAGACAGCGCAGACAAAACTGGCTTTTCACGTCACCAAAAGTTCCACAAGTCCACTACGAACTGTAGGAAAGTAGCTTAAGTAAATTTTAAACGTCAGCATGACAGACTAGAATTTTTTTCCCCTTTCCGCT
This sequence comes from Chitala chitala, assembly GCA_025773905.1. Classification (NCBI taxonomy): domain Eukaryota; kingdom Metazoa; phylum Chordata; class Actinopteri; order Osteoglossiformes; family Notopteridae; genus Chitala; species Chitala chitala. The sequence continues at coordinate 25,663 of JABJVR010043575.1, forward strand.
AAGGTGCTCTTAAATTTTAATCAATTCTAGCAGAATCGCTTGCTGGATGTTACTATACTATGTATGAAAGGTAAACAATTGCTGTTTATACGCTGTGTATTTGACAAAGCACTAGAAAGCACCAGAATCATAGGAGAACTCTAACATTATTACATGTGGATATGGGAGCAGCCATGCAGGGTCTGCCTTATAAACTGCTCAATCGATCCTTGGGGGCCCTTAATGGAAGAGCACTTGGCCCACACCGTTCCGTCTTGCACTGGCAGCACCTCGCCTCATTGGTGAAGAAGCTGGTAGGAGCGTGGAGCTCTGAAGGCCAAGCTTAGCGGGGATGCCGTGGGAGGGCTGCATACCTCCCATCTCACCTTCACCCAAGCTGGGTGGCTGCAGATGTCAGTGGCAAGGAGTCTTGCACTAGCAGATGGACTGCCTGGGCGTGAATGTGATCTAGTAGAGGGATCCACAGATGATCGCCTGTCAGTCTTACATCAGAAACTGTTAAAGCTGGGGAGCTGAACACATGCACAGGAAGTGATCAGTCATGTGGCTACAGCATTAGTTTTGACAAGTAAATTAGTCAAAATGCGTTCTTGCAATCCTTCCTGGCACTAGCAATCATTTTAGGTACAATAAAAAAACTGTAATACCATCTTGCAAAATAACAGCTTTCCAAAATCAGCATCCAGTTAAAAGGCACTTTGTGACTCACAGGATGATGGGAAAACCTGATTTTATGGAAAGACCTAAGAATTCATCATACTTGGCAGCCTTAGTGTCTGTCTGAGGAAATTAAACTAATCCTTCACTGATAGTACTAAAACAATGTCTTAAACCGTCTCCTCACACCTCCGAGGCGGTGATTTTGATTGCCACCCCAACTCTTTGTGTAGTCTGTATGTCTAGCCTGTCTACACAGGGGTTTGAGGGTGCTACAACAGACAAGTTGAGAGAAGCACTTCATCATTCATCTGTGTATGCAAGCAAGCACACACGTGTGTCATTGGCTGTAGAGTATTTGCTAGACTGGATGGGCAGTTTTTTTGTAAAATGTTTAGTTTTAACCCCTATGCTAAGGCCTACTCTTATTTGACACTGGAAAGCCAGTAAGTGAGAGCAGTCGGCCCTGCATAGGTGGTGCTTTAAGGCTCGATTTGAGAAGCTGTTGGGATGGACCTCTCCACAATCAGCGCTGTTTCTCCATCAGATCTGCAGCCTCAGGTCCTCGCAGGTGCACGACTTCCTCCAAGAGGAGGAGAGGAGGATGAAGACCCTAGAGCACCGGTTCGACTCCTACGTCCACGAACTTCACAGCAGCACCCTGGGGACGCTGCAGAGGTGCAGCCTTGGTTGCCCTGGAAACGGAAAAACGTTCCCCTCCTCGGCAACGGCTTTGGCTTCCTCAGGCAGCGCGTCACAGGTTGCGGCAGAGATTTGAGAAGTTCTGCCACAAACACCTTCGGGTGGGGGGGGGCTCGGCTTGTAACAAATTGCAGTGATGCGAGCCGAAGCTGAAACGCACACAACCCCAAGGAAGGAGTAGGACAATTAAAGGAGTAGAAGCCAAAGCCTCCATCCACATTCATACAACCTTAGCCTTTCACTTATTCCCATTTATAGCACGCACAAACGCACAGGAAAAAACATGATGGAAAACTCTGAGCTTAAACCTTGATTCAGAGTATTATTTTAAGGAGACAAAAATTTACTAAATTGTGTGTATAGCAAAAAAAATAAATGTTTGCTGTAACACTGATGGGTTTGTAGAGGAATGAGTGAGTAACACTTCTTTTCAGCTTTCTTTATTAACTGTAATGGGACATTGTATAAGGCACATGTTCTGGTTCAGATAAAATGTAGTGAGACTTTAAATTTAAATAACTTAATGGTAAAAAGCCATTTGTATCCCTTTGATTTTGGAACAAATTATTTTCTCAATGGCACTGGTTTGCACAAAACTTCATACTAAATGAATACATTTCACATGCTTTCCTTTTTTTTTTTAAAACATTTGCTAACCACTTCTGAGTTTCTACAAATTAACCATCTGATGGCAAACCCTAAGGAACAAAGCTAAGCTTCTGTTTAGCTGGAATTATTTGCAAAAATGTCCTTTTGAGTCGCACATTGTGATTGTTTTGACGGATTACACGCAGTGGTCACACTTCAATGGAAGGTAATGGTCCTTTGGTAAGTAAGTGATTGACAACTGTCTACGATACTAGCAAGGAAAATCTCCTTTCATAAGGCGTATATGAGACATAACGGACAGCATATGAAATCTGCCATATTTAATCAACGCTTGAATGTTCGCACTCCCATCCCCCCATCACGCAAAGGCACGCGTGAGGACAAAGACGCTGTGGAGGAAGAGGAGCGGCGGGCAGCCGCTCCAGCCCACAGCCTTCGGCGCTACAATTCTTGAGTTACAAGCTGCCATTTCGGCAGACGCTGCGTAAGAGATCCGAGCCGCCAGCCGCGTTCCAGAACGTTCTTGCGGCTCACGGGCTGGGGGGAGGCAGCGCTCTGTGATTTACCCCAGGAGCACGCAGCCCTCCTCACAAGCTGCATCCTTTGTCACGCCAGCGCTGAAGACCGACATCGATTTCTTTCTCAGCATTTTTTTTTTTTTTTTTTTTACACCAATTTCCAGCAAGAGTGAAAAAGAAAAGGTGGCATGTTGGATCGCAAGGGATCACTGGCTGAAAATGTTCTTTAATGTTCCTCAGCTTCTCAGTTGGACAGACCGTGGTAGTGGTGATGGGGGGGCACGGGACCGGATGGCTTATTCGATGGCGCCGGGTCGCGTGGCCACGTACACGAAGACCACGATGAGCAGCACGATGACGGCGAGCGTGGGCAGCACCACGGTGGCGATCTGCTGCCGGGCCTCCTGCATGGCCTGCTTCCGCTCCTTCTTGTCTTTCGACGTCTCCTTCTTCGGCTTGCCCTTCAGCTGCCTCATGACTGGGATGGGGGCCGGGAGGGGGGGGGAGAGGGACGGGCACTGCCTGGGCGCCGACCGGGACGCTCCTCCTGCAGACAGAAACAGGAAGCGGGATACATCTTTGACAAGCCAGTCAGACAGCAAGCGTGGTTCTGGCACAGCGAAAGCAAAACAAACGCACTGTGAAGCACAAACAGGATACTGGTCTGAAAGCACATGTAGGCTGGCCGCAGTGGGACAAAGGCTATCCAAACAGTAATCTCTGAAAAAGATTTAAAAGGTGGGGGTGTTTTCCACTGAAGCAAAGCACACCTGTGGTTTAATCTTTCAGTCTCACAATCCCTCAAAAATATCTATAGTACAAGTGCATTTTATGTTTATTTACGTATAAGAATCGTTATTTTCAGGGCACACGCTTATCCTCATGAGGTACGTCCCAGAGGAGGAAGCAGCCAGACCACATTCCCAGAGCGCTGAACTTCCAGCTTTTGTTTTCACAGCCGGGCACATTAGGACACGACACCCCGACAGTCTGGGGGAGGGAGGGGGGAGAACAAACGTGACGGGGAGGGACCTACTCTTTCCACACACGTTGCAGATTTTTCTCGTTTGCAGTATCTGGACCAACAATTAATTCGGACACACCTTCAGACACCGTTTTTAAATATCCACGTCGGCCTCAATGACGTACTGTGACAAGTCTTCAGACGGACTGAAGTCAAACCTAAACTCACTGGTGAACTGGATATTGGACAGGCACAAAACTGCGAAAGCAAGAGAAACCTCCATACTGCAATACAGCGATAAAAATCCATTCTTTTATCCGCTGTTCATGAATAAACAGGCTGTATATCAGTTCATCTTGTACCTCTCTGAGTGACCTTGAGTTACAGCGGTGAGTGAAATCACTCCGGTTCCCCATCTCCTCGGAGTTCTATTCCTCCTTCATCCGCACCCCCACCCTAAACTATAAGAGCCACTGTCCCCAAGGAGGACCAGCAGAGAGTATAACAGTGATAGACCTCCCAGCCCCCGCCGCATGGGCCCTGTTGTAAACAGAATGTTAACTAAGATACCGTAGCGGGGTCAACACCAAAATGCCCTCCCCACAGCCTCACTCCCCACTCCCCCCCCCCTCAGGTTCAGTAAAGTTTCTAATTTGTTTCCAAGCCTTGCTATTCTCACCATTCTGTACGCCATTTGTCAAAGATTTTATCTGCCATTGAACGGCATGGTACGCAAACAGAAAGGCAAGCCAGCTTGTTATCCAAGTTACATCAGCACTGTGGAAATGGTGGGAGGGGGGAATTAACTGCAGCAAAAAGCAAGGAATTCAATTCATTGGCAGGTCATAGTCAATAAAATTACGCATGCTGGATCCAAGCTGACTAATTTAATGTTGGGCTGTTCTGTTTAAGTAGCTAAGTAAGGACCTGTGTATTCTTGTGGGTTTATTAAAAATAAAACCCCAACAATGCAATTTTGTGATAGGGTATTATATTGTAGTTCAAGGTCACTGCCTTACAGAATCAAACCTGCAACATCTCCATGACAAACTCACTCCTTTGAACACTCCACCTCCTATCAGTGAGCAATGGTTCGCAAATCTGTAGGTCTGCTTTTAACTATAAAAGCCAAACATTCCTACCTCATCAATGTTAAATAATCCAAAAACGAAACCTGACACATAGCGCAGCCCCTCTGGAGAGCGCAGTCCGACGCTCTGACGCAATCACATCCGGTGGCAGCAAGAACTACCCATTCCTCCCAGGCAACTGTGGGTTGTCAGGGCAGATTCCACCACGGTGGCCTCGGTAGGCATGAGAAAAATTAGGGCTTTTAATTGTACAGTACCTGAGCTCCAGCAATCCCGCACCTCCAGACCGACTTTTTTGTCATCAATAATCACAGAAAATCTGTTGCACGGACGGCACAAATAAATGCTCCATTAAAACAATTAGCATACATATCTCACACAATCCCGCCTGCCAACGGACTCCTGCGAGTTTCCCCTCGGCTTGCAAGGCCGGAGCCATGCCTCGCAATTGATTAATTCAAACGTGATTTCCTGTCGTTTCTTCCCCGCGGTTTCTGAAACGTTTGCCCTCCGCTATCAGCCATTAATATCGGCGTTTTCACTTTCGCAATCCCCGTACCCTGATCAAAAACCGATCATCTTAACGTTACAATTCAAACACAGAAAAAATAAATAAATCGATTTTAGATACAGCGAAGGAAGGAAAATATGAGTAATATGAGCCAGCAGAAATAATTCTGAAGTGTGAAGGCATGGTGTAAACAGAATAAGGAAGCCTG